>JABXWE010056508.1:0-17492 GCA_014611495.1 Limonius californicus | reverse complement strand
CTTCGTTTAATCTTGTATTCACATCAATCGGAATTTTCGATTGACAACAAGTTGGGGACGGCAAGATTTTGCTAAAGTTTATTTACTTTCTGAATTGCTGAATCTGGGTGCGAGAAGCATTTTCTGATCCGTATCGTCAGCTTGCGATTCAACAGGTGTTCGCCACGCGTCGACTACACCAGAAACCAGGAATGTGAATTCTGTTTAATTTACGTTGATTTTCGGAGTCGATGTAATTGCTCATTGTTTAATTTACATTACTTCCTTTTTATAAGTTAATTTCAAATGGTTTAATGTGTTTGAGAATCACTTGTTTAGCTTAATACATCCACACATTAGCGTGTTACGTATTTCGTACATAATAACGTAAATATCACTTAATATATACAGGGTACGTCACCTTGAGCCGTAATATTGCGTTTATTCGGATTTGTATCGATAGTATTTTGTGTTTATAGAGCGCTTATATCGACGAAAGTACTTTCAGCGGTTAGGGTGTTTATTTGTTTCATAAACGTTGCAGGTTTATTTGCAAAACGCAGTATTTTTACATTGCTCGATTACTTCACTTTTTTTTAAACACTATATTAAGTGACTTGAACGTGTAGTGTGTACTTATACAGGATTCCAGAACATATTGCACATTTATTGTAAATGTTACTTGGGGATTAATTTAATTGATGTTTTATTTGCCTCATTAAATTACCGTTGTTGCAATTGGTCTTATTACTTATTGTTACCCTATCTTTGTTAATTTTGTAGCGACTAATTAGGTTCTACATCCGAGTTAATGTTAGCGTATTTTTTTTACAAGCTGGTGGCGCCCTTTCCAGGTGATTGACGAGGAGTTAATTACTTTATTTATTTGACTTTATTGGAGAACCGCCCATCTTCGATTGAGGTTCCGGGAGGCTGACATTAACCAACGTATTACTTATCTAATTTGCAGGAATTTCCATAGGAAATTATTTTCAGGCGTCATACTATAATGGTGAACAGATGTTCCAAACTTTTAACTCAGTCTGTGTAAACAACTGAGGTTCTAAATTTCCTGGAGAAAATTGTAACGCATCATCATCCGATCCACCTTTAACAGATTCAGGTTCACTGGACTCATCAAATAAAACGTCATCAATATACTGTGGTGGCTCAGGGACAGGAAGTTCCGGACCGTGATCGACTGGCGGAATAGCTGAAGGAAGGTTAGGTAGGGTAGACATTTACTTTTTTATTTTTGGAGTTATATCCAGTAACATCAATGCTACAAAAATAACAATCGTCTGAATGATTTTATTGTTCCCTCCATACCATGGGTACTGCAAATCTAAAAGTCTGTAATGTTTCGTTGATGTTTTTTAACTACAAAATCGCCACATATATAACAAAAACTGTTAGGACAGTTTTTACAACCACGGTTATCCACACTTAGAACACATTGGCAAACTGAAAAGTGAGGTTATGTTGACCTAATAACATTTAGATTTTACTGTATGTTATAGTATCAAGAGATCCAAAAAAAGCTGATCCCCAGCGGGCTGTGGAATGAAAAGTCACGTCTTTTCTAGACTAAAGGAATGTTTATAATGTCAATTTCAGGTTAGGTTGTGTTAGCTGGAATTAAATAATAATGAAACGTCATTTTTAGGAGCAGAAATCTTTTATTGAGCAACAGTAAAAGAAATGAATAATCCTGAACTAATGTAATGATCACAACAAATGTTGAAAATGTCTGCCTTCTTCCTCCAAACATTTCTGAACTCTTCCTCTCATACCTTCAAAAACATTTTGTAATAATTGAGGTGAGTTGTTAATTTCTTGACAATTTTCTTCAATTTTAAGTTTCAGTTCGTTTAAATCACTAACTGGAGTTTTAAAAATTGTGTTTTTCAAATAGGGCCATAGAAAAAAGTCCAAAACAGTAATATCACAAGAGCGAGAGGGCCAGGGTGTTGCAGTATTCCTACTAATAATTCGGTCCTCAAAATAATCGCGTAAAAAATTAATTGTATCTGACGCTGCATGAGCTGTTGCCCCATCCTGTTGCAGAAAACCATCCCGTAGCTCATCATCGTGAAGTTCATTTAAGAAAGGTTGCAATAATTCGTTTGTGTACCTTGCTGCAGTTAGCGTGCCTTCGAAAAATATTGGCCCGACTAACCTACGACGACTTATTCCAACCCAGACTCATATTTTCTGTGGATGAAGGAGAGCTTTAATTGTAACGTGTGGATTCTTGCTACTCCAAATCCGCATATTCTGCGAATTAACATACCCATTAAGGTAAAACCAGGCTTTGTCGGTAAAAAAACGTTAAATTTAACTGCTCATCATTGAGATTATCCAAAAACCAATGACAAAACTGAACTCTTTCTGGATAATCCTGTTCTAAAAGCTCCCGAACGGAAATAAATCGGTAAGAATGCAGATGCAAAGCTTGTCTTAATATTCTGTGGCATGTACTGTGACTTAAATCATCAACTTGCTGGCATAAATGTCTAATTGGTGTTTTTGGAGCCTCGTCAATTCGTTGTCTTACAGTTTCAATTAAAGCAGGTACTATTTTCTTTGGCCTACCAGATCCTTCTTTCCTTCCACCACTTCCAGTTTCTCGAAAATTGCTGACTAAATTCTTAACCAAAGCATAAAATTTTCAGTATGTAATAATTTCATTAGGATACCTCTCCTGCAATTCCACAAAACAAGGAGGAATCGAATAGGTCCATTCTCCGTCAACTTGAAAGCCGTTCCGAAAGTAAGATTCAATAATGAATGCTCTTTGAAATGTATTAAAAATCATTTTACCAATCTGTCAGATTCGTACCAAAAACAAGATTAACTAATTTATCTGACATCATAAACATTCCTTTATTCTAGTAAAGACGTAACTTTTCATTCCACATCCCGCTGGGGATCAGCTTTTGTTTGATATATTAAAAATGCACAGATATTAGATAAAAATGAATTTCTCATATTTCTTATATTCAAATGTGAAAAATTGGTGGGTGATACGACTTTTTGATTATTATTTTCGGACTCAGTACATCCAAAAACATAAGAATCAAGCAAAATCATTAAAAAAGTGTTTTTTATAGTTGGCCTATGTAATCGTCAAAACTGAATAATAAATTAAGTGAGTGCGCTTGAGAATTGAAAACATTAGTACTATCTTGTTAAATGGTTACATAAGTAGGGACGTAGTAGAATTCACAATAATTTATTTGATACCTATTTACATTGTCGTACACAAGATAATTTGCGCATTTCGAATATTTATCAAAATTAATATATTGAAATGGTAAACGGAAAAAAGCCCAAGGAAAAAAAATCCACGGAAAAAAATCCAGGAAAAAAATCCAAGGAAAAAATCTATAGGAAAAAAAATCCAGGGAAATAACATCCAAACTATAATTATAGTGATTTTTCACATGGTTTGTAACATTACGGCTGGTTGCACAAACGCTTTATGAAGTTTGCCTTATAGTTACCTACCTTAAAAATAAAATTTTGGGGCAAAAATATATTGTTACTTAATTATTTAAATAGAAAAAAGAAAAGTAGACAACAATACTGAAAGATAAAAAAGTTTTAGGTTAGGTTAGGTTAGGTTACGTTAGGTTAGATTAGGTTTGGCTGTTAAAAATTATAATCACTTCATTTCATAGTTTGGATTTTTTTCCTGGATTTTTTTCCTGTAGATTTTTTTCCTTGGATTTTTTTTTCCTGGATTTTTTTCCGTGTATTTTTTTCTTGGGCTTTTTTTCCTACAATCATTGAAATACCGACTAATAGAAAGTTTGAGTTCTAATTCTAGATTCAATTTATATATGATCTAATGTATTTAACTTGACCTTGATACTGATTATGACCTTGGAGATAGCTCTAAAGCACTCATTTGTAGAATTGACAGTATTATGGACTTGGTTTACCGTAAAAAGATCTTCTATTTCTTCGAGCTTAGACCAACCAAAGTCATAAATGCTTACTACTACTACCACCACACGACTTTTCTAAAAATTGATATATATGGCCAGTGTGTAATCTCGCAGCTGTGTGGCATTTCCTGCAGCGGTGACATAAAATTTTATAACAAGCGCCACCGCCCATTACGTTAGTTATTCGAAACCCATCAATGTAAGCCTTAGTGCTTACCTCTTGATTATTCATCAGCTATTAAACTCTAAATGATCTCTCATACATTGTAGCGCTTTTTAAAGTGCCCACAGAGCAAGAAAATTGACCAGAGAAAAAGCGCGATGATATCGTGCTATCGCATCGCAGATCAAAATCTATAAAAATGGTACTAGTCCATCAACTCGTTTGTTTACAACCACATTAACTCGCTGACGGGTTATTAAGCTTACCTCTAACACATTTGCACTACTATAAGTTAAAGTAGGCTTCGCTGTTGTATCTCGAGAATTACCCGCCTCATTATTCGCTGCCTAGGAATAATAGAAGCACATTGCAAACCTTATTAACTATAGGAAGTGAGAAATGGATTGCAAGTCCAATGATACATTTTATCAGACAATAACGAGGAAACAGGAAATTTCAGTAAAAAAAAACAAAAATATGGCCAGCGTGTAATACTTCTAGTGTAGAAATTACAGGTACAAGCAGAATGTGTTTAAGATTATGAGCTCATTATCTTGTTATTTATGACGAAATATTGTTTGAAAAATGGATAACATTATTAAAATAAATATGGCATCTGCAGTGGTTAGTTTAAAACCTGGAACCCCGGCCTGCTTAGCGACGGTTTTCCTGCTGGGATTACAATTATTAAAATTGCAAAAATCAAAATTAATAAATGCTTTACGTCTTGACACTTCCTCTTAGTGGAAAAATTAAAGTACACGAACAAGAGCGAGGCCAAACTTAAGAATCCTGCTCTTAACGACCTCGGTAGGTCAGTTTCTGTCCATTAATCACGCCATTCTTAGAAATGTAGTAGCGAAGGCGAATAATCGTAAACCATACAGTAAAAATTCAGAAACACATGGGAGAAATTCCGAACGTAATCAACAATCGGCGGATCGATAGGCCCTGCCGGTCGGATTTGGGCAAAATATTTACATAACAAGCTTTTTGCCTATCGATGACGTGCAAATTAGTTGCGAATAATTATAGCCATACCCGAGGGGTCAACTCACTTTCATGACCCTGCGGCCGAAATATTTTGCTCTCGTCGGCTAATAAACTCATTACAAATGCTCCTGGATGCCAAATTAGAAATAAATTGTTGTGAATTTTTTTAGCACGGACGAATGAGCGAATAATGGAGTGTGAAATTTGAGGTTCTGTGTGGTGGAACCTTTTTCCTTGTGGTTGTGGTTACATAAAATCAATTATTTCGGGCATTTTTAAAGAATTTTTATAGCTTGTATCCGATTTTTTTCTGATAAAAATTGACAGAGGCGGCGCTACCATAAACAAACCACTACATCTAAAAACACAAAAAACAATACTTAATAACCTACTAATAATCAGACAAACATATTTATGTGATACTCTATATAATTTGTAATGGATGGATTTTACGCGTTGGAAGTTTTCCCTCGTGGTGTTGCGTAAAATGAATTAATTTGGGAATCACCTACCTATACGGGAAACCAGATATGAAAGAAGAACTAGAAGAAGAACTATTTTGGATATTCTTTAAATGTTTTATAAATTGAATTTAAAATGCACCTTTAACAATAATCCATAGAAACATCGCTGTGAGAAAATCAAAGGCTGCATCGAAGAACATATAAAAAATATTTGTTAATTGTTTCTAGTTTTATTTCGTTGAAATTCATATTTATATAAAAAATAGGGTAACTTATTATAACGTAAATGCTTAAAGGTACAATATTCGTTGGTCTAACTATCTCTGATAATCATACTTTCGTGCTTCGGAGGGTACGTAAAACCGTCGGTCCCGGTTGCCATACGGACATCTTTGATAGCCGTAAACCATGTAGTGGAACTGCTCTTCTCTGTTCAACGGGTTACATTAGCCTCCTGCCCGACATACGTGCAAAGAGGGCTCACAGAGCTTACTACATTGTAGGTAGTTAACAGGTCATTGGCCTAAATACAGAAGAAGAAGAAGAAGCATTGCTCTGTATGGATTACAAATCACACACTTTGTGGGTTTGGAGCTTTTTCCTTGTGGTTGTTATGCAAAATTTATTATTTCAGGTATTCTGAAATACTTTTCATACTTTCAATTGGAGAGGAATTAATCGAAACATTGCTGTTGGAAACAATATAAAACAAAACTTCATAGATATTTAACAATAGTAGCATAAATCAAACAAAGTTGGTTACTTAAAAATGATTGAAGATTAAATTATTCTTCACAAACAAAATTTATTGATCTAACAATATAAAATAAACAGACATGCGTATCTGATCACCCTGTAATGTTTAAAATCATAGATTTTGCGTGTTGAGGACAAATTTCCGTTGTTGTGGTTATGTGAAATTAATTATGTTGTTTTGACATACTTTTCATAATTTTAACAGAAGTAGTTATAAAAAAGAATCGATAGAAACAAACTACTGCTTTCTAAAACATCTGAAGATAGTTTAACTTTAAACAGAAGGCAACTTCAATTGTTTAAAAATTATTTATGATTCATCTATCTTTTATAAAGTTAATTAATTGATTTTGCAGTGTCAGCTAACCGCAGGTAAAGCGCTCTGTATAGCTTACCAATTGCAGATTTTTTAATTTGTGATCTTTTCTACGTGATAGCAATTTTATATAATTATTTACTGGGTATTTTTCTACTTTAAATAATATTACCTAACAAGAATCGACAGAACCTTCGCGGTGAGAAACTAGCCGAAACATTCAACTTTATCGACAATATAACTGATCTTGCGATAGCGTGATCGAATTAGATTGCTTAATAGTTGTTTAACCCTATTCATTTAAAAGAATAATATTCATTGATCGAACTACACAGGGTGTCGGGTGATTTACGACGTCGGGAAAAAGGTAATTCCTAAGTATGTTTCAAATATATACTTCAAATAAACATGTGTCCGGAAATGATTTCTACAAGAGATGTAGCCTCTCAAAGTTTATTACATACATGTTGGACGTATAGCTCTAGAGTATATTGACACGGGCAATCGCGTCAGCCCTATTAATTATGTTTTTGTTACCTATGAAAACAAAAATCTACGAGGGCAGCAGTTTAAGTTTTTACAAACGACCACTAGGTGGCGCTATTGAGATGTGTCATTACTATTTTCTTAAAATTTGACATTTGTTATTGTGAAAACAGTAGCAGCTTAGAAATTGACCGAGTAGTTTGCTTACAGTGGGCGTTTAAAAGCAATTTTGTAAAAAAATGGAAATTTCACGTGAAGATTTTCGTTGGATGATTTTTTACTATTTTAGTAAGGCGTTTTAAACGGCCTACAGACGATACGATCGGTTGTAGAATACGATGCGCCGTACTACAAGTTGGAAATAAAGTCGTATAGACAAGTGGTACGCTGTTTTTGCCTACTAACGTAACAAACGTGTAGTACCACAGGTAAGTACAACTGACCATTTAACTTCTCTTTTAAATAATAAATTTTATATACAGAAAAAGTAGTATCAGTCTACTGCTATGCCAGTAAAGAAGAAAGTGGCAATTCTTGCAACAGTGCTGTTGCTAGATGTTATTGAAGAAAAAAGAAAGAAAAGAAAAAAGTGGTGCAAGGGCTGGTTGTTCAAAACAAATATCTACTCACATATGAATTTACCACGCGAGTACCGTGAAAGTGAACCCATTGATTTCAAAAATTATTTAAAAATGGATAATGAAACATTCAACGCTTTATTGAATTTAGTAAGAAACAAAATTACGAAGCAAAATACGATAATGAGGGATTCTATAACTGCGGAGGAAAGGTTAACCGTCACATTAAGATATTTGACAACAGGAAACTCATATGAAAATCTTAAATTTAGTTCCGGCTATTCCAAAATGAAATATGCAAAAAACGTATATAGAAATCGACTTACTGTTTCTCACCTTGATGACGTATTGAAGGTACCATGTAGCAATTATAAACCCGATTTATTTAAAATAGTAAAAACTTTGTCCCAATATCAAAAATCACACTAATTATTAAATAAACACTTGGATACATTCAGGTTTGAGTTTAATTTTTTACATTATTTTACTATGAGGTAGAGTGCATAATGTTGCGGGCCGCGTAACTTAGCAAACATATGTATGTGGCCCGAGGGAAAAAAGGTTGAGTATGGCTGCTTTAGAGGATCGAAGAACAGTTAGCGCTGAATGGTATACAACAATTTGTTTGCCAGAAGTCATCGACGAAATCAGGAAAAGTAACCGAAAACTTCGCATCATTCTTCGTCATGAAAATGCCAGCTCTCACACAGCACGTCAAACAATTGATTATTTGAAGGAGAAAAACATCGAATTAATGTCTCATTGCCCGTATTCACCTGATTTATCGCCTAACGAGTTCTTTGTGTTCCCGAATGTCAAACAAAAAATGCGTGAACAGCGATTTTCATCATCCCAAGAAGCTGTTGAAGCCTTCAAAAACCATGTTTTTGAGATATCAAGTTCAGAGTGAAAAAAATGTTTCGAGAATTGGGTATAAATCTTAAAGGCAAATATTATGAAAAGCAATAAAACAGTTTGTTCCAAAAACATTTTTTTCTTTCCTAGTTTTTATATAAACTTAAAAGGCTGCCCTCGTATCTGTCACGTTTCTGTCCTCCGACATGCAAATTTAGTTAATTATGAACGATTTCACAACATGAGTATGCTGATATAATTTTTATTTATCGATTTTGGGACGAAAATTTACTTGAAGCTTCAAGAGAATATCAGGAAACTGCGGCCGAGTAGTGGCCGAGGCGCTTGACTTGGAGTTATTCTATCAAAGCCGCTCAGGTCTGAATCCTGAGCACTGAACTTTCCTTGGGTGTTTGTAGTGTCTTAGTTGTAGTTGGGGCATGGAATTTTCAGGCGTTGAGCGTGGTATACCCGTTTATAGCACGAAATGTGCTAAGCCGGGATAAGCCAGGACAGATAGGAATCATGGAGTTGTCTTCTTTGGCCACTAAAAAAAAAGAGAATATCAGAACTCCCTGTTCTCAAAAAATTGGTGCTCACCAGCACGTAAATGCACAGGACGGAAAAGCCTTGCTAAATGCAGAAATCAACATCCTACAGTCAGTATTTGATATACCTCAAGTAACTATCCCAGAATTTTGTACGAAGAGTATTGCATCGCGAGATCTTACTCCTTTAACACTTCCAATAGGTGCAAACGCTGGCTGCATACATTTTTTAAGAATCATGTAGTTGCAAAAAGCGACCCCATGATTCCCATCCCCCCCCAGCTTATCCCGGCTCAGCACATTTCGTGCTATTCACAGGTCTCACATGCCCCACCATTGAAAAACCCCATGCCTCAGACAGCACAAACACAATGGAAAGTGCAGTGCCCAGGATTCGAACCTGAGCGACTTTGGTGGAATAACTCCCAAGTCAAGAGCTGCGGCCACTACTCTACCGCGGTCCCCCGTTAGCTGCATCCGGAGGATAACAGCAGCGAATATCATTCTGGTAATTATTACATGAAACCGTTGACGTTGTCAATTTTATGTCCAATGTGCTGTGCTCAGACGAAGCCACATTTATAAAAGGTGGTATCAACAATAGACACAATGAACATTACTGGTCTTTAGAAAATCCACGTGCAAAATTATAACGATTACATGGAAACTGATAATATTTATGGTTAAATAGTACAAGATTTTGTTGGACCGTTCGAACTGAAAAAGGCTCGCCGTCAGTAGCTTGCGATATTTAATTTCTTAGAACAGATCTACGCAGCCAGTGGCGTTGGAGTTTACAATTTAATACAATTTATGAATACACTTTACTTGACCAAAAGAAGACAGAACAACTGGCGGCTGAAGGTCGCTTTACGTCACTGTTTTTAAAAAAACGTTCAGCACTTGAAAATTAAACTCGGAAAAGTTCTGACCACACAATTAGAATTTCTCCTACCTTAGTGTTGTTCGGTAGGGAGCAGAGAGATAGGCACAACTGGGGTGTTCCTAAGATCTTCGCGAAGCAGGAAAAATTCGCTGGTACGCCCCTGAAGATTGGATCGCTTCTAACAGGGCTTTTTCGACATCGAGAGAGAAGAGGCGGGAATTTTAGATGTCAATATCTCCGTCGCTGGACGGGAGGATCACTTAAAACAGTTCGAGAAACAGAACTTCCACGGATTTAATCGCTTTTATCCGACACAGCCGAGAAAACAATTTCACTAAATTGTTTTTGCACAAAGCTGACACTCTGTTAATATTTTTAATCCGACGCAAGTCGAAGATTCATTTGCCTAACGCAAAAAACGAAACTATAACTCAATTAGCAGAAGAGCTGCGATACAACCCGGTATCCAAAAGAAAACACGCCAGTTCACTCCCAAAGCCTAGCGTCCACTTTTTTTTTCTTATTTTATCAAAGGTCCTCGAAGATGGTAACGGTGACCGCTCTGAGCAAGATGTTAAATTCGACTGGGCCGAAGAAGATGTTAAGTCCAACTGAAGAGGAAACGCAACGCGAATATGTATTGGCCAAAAATATTACACCACATTGCGAAATATGGTGCAATAATTCTAGAACAATTTAACACGTAGGACTCCCTTCAAGGGCAGGCCAAGCGCGTAGACAAAATATTAATCGGCATTTCTCCATGATAACAAAAAACGGTTTGCTAAAACTGTATTCGAGAAATAATAATATAGTAATCGGCTACAGAGCGGAAATTAAAATAAAACTCTAATTCAGATGAAGCGGCAAAATCAAACGAACATAACAGCGTTTATATAAAATTAAGGATTTCTAGTATTTTTTAATATCTGATATTATTTTAATTTACTTCCAACAACAAGAATCGGTAGAAACGTCTCCAGGAGAAACCAAAATTTTTAAACAATAGATTAAAATAAGCTAACTTCAACCAAGTGGTTTACTTAAAATTTTGTTACTTTTTAGAAACTACATTCCAAATAGACCTTACGACTTATAGGATCAAGCTTTCTGATTTATAATCTACAACTTAACTTTAGAGGTTTTCAGATCGTTGTGCCAGCGTAAAATATCAAATTTTTTTTATCATTTTTGAGAACTTTTACAGTTATAATTAGAAATGTCTTTAGTAAGAACCGATAAGGACGTGCTAAAAGCAAACAACGCTTGAGCAAACATTTACTTAAATTCCAAATATTTCGAACCGTATTAATTGGTCTAACTGTAGAAAGTGTATACATTTATAGAATTACTTTATATAATGTATAATCAACGGGCCTCTGCATTAATTTTAAGTTTCGTAATTTTTATTAAGGTCTGCCGGATAAAATATTAAAACTACTTACTCAGTAATTTTTCTCGATCTAGGCTGATTTGCTATGGTGCAGAAGAATAGTTATTTTAAACAAGCTTGAACTGAAAGTATCATTAGTATCTTCAAAAGTTAATTGTTTCTCTCTGTTAAAGCACCACAAGACATATGTAACACGAAATAAATAAAACATGGCGATCATTATAACCCTAATTTCGTGTTTAACATATAAAAGCTCGTTAGACAAAAAGTACCAACAATTACAACGCACTGATTGTTCGCTTTTGGGATAAATGAGCCGTGAGAATATGAGCTGCTTAAATCAAGCACTAAATTATAATCTAAATTTATACCGCGCTGTTTTTGCCTTATCTGATACGCTTGACGTCGAGATGATTGGTTTTGGTCATGAAATTAAATTTAATTCGAAGTAGGTGTATGCATAATCCGAACACCCAATAATCGTAAAATTTCGTCACTTAATGTATCCCATGCAAAGTATGAATAAATTAATGGAAGGAGATTGATTGGGCCACGCCTTCAAGTTATATTCAGCCTTTTAATTTTTTGCTCTTTTTTGCGAGTTTATAATTGCTCCTGACACTTTCTAATTGTTTTTGATGTAACAATTTGTCAAACGTCTTTCATGAAAACAGTTAGAACTGTCTAACACAGATAAGAGAGATTAAAAATGGAAAGCATCATAAGAAGAGCGAAGTGACAAAAAAACTTACAATAAGGGTAACTGGGAAGAGACAAACGAGGGTGCTTAACCATTAGTGGAATGTGTTGACCGAGCAGGAAGGATAAGTAGGAGAAGAGAAAACTAGCGAATAAAGGATGGTTGATGACAGAGCGGGAAAAATGACAAAAAACTGTAAGAGAAAAACGGTGCATAAAACACAAATTACAAAGCCAAGTTAAACAGAAAAACGTTTATATGTACAATTAATACCTTCTTTCCTATGCATTCAAGAACATGAAGAAAAAGAGAATATTACAGAAAACAAAAAATTAATGGAGAAACAGTAACATATTATTACGAAAGATTGATGAAGAAGAAAAATAAGAAGAATCAAAGAAACATATAAGAACTATATTAAAAAAAAAGGATTGAGAGGAGAGAAAATAACCGCAGTAAGAACAAAAGAAAGAGCGAGCGAAAGAGGTTAAGCGATAAGACACGATATAAGAGGGTAAACATTACTGAATATTTTTTTAGTTAATTAGATTAATGACTAAATTAAATATCAAGAATTAATCCTTATAATTAGTATCCTTTCCCCAACTGAATTATCGTAGACCACCGCAGAAACGTAATGCTAAAAAGAAACAAATGTAAGAGGTGGAAAGTCAGAGAGCACAAAAAAGAAAGGCATAATTATAAACGAAAGTAGGTAGTAGAAAGAAAACAGATTAAGAAAAGGAAAAAGAAAATTGTAATGGGTGGCATATTGGTGTTAGAGCATGTAAAGCCTGAACAACAAAGAATATGAAAGAAGAGAGCCAGTTAGAAAAACAGAAAAAAAGTGGGAGCATGTAAGGAGGAAATAATTAACTATAAATCCTAAATTGTTCGAATTAACCCAATCATATCTTTCTGTTTTAAGAAAATGATAGAAATATGGAGAAAAAAAGAAAAGGAATTAAAGTAGTATTATAAAAGAAATAAGCGAGAAAGACAAACAGTGGAGTAAAAATAACACAGAATTCATTGAGGATGTATAATAACAGTACAGTAAA
The DNA here is from genome assembly GCA_014611495.1 of Limonius californicus. NCBI lineage: Eukaryota > Metazoa > Arthropoda > Insecta > Coleoptera > Elateridae > Limonius > Limonius californicus. The sequence goes on along the minus strand of JABXWE010056508.1, from coordinate 4,361 downwards.
TGGAAGAGATTAAATAGAATCAGAAAGCCCGAAAACAAAGAATAAGCAAGAAACGTAACAAGCGAGAAGACAAAACGGAAAGAGAAGATATTAATTAAAAATTTCCGTTAATTAAAATATAAATTAACCCTAAAGACGTAATATACGGAATTGAGAATCAATCTTTTCGTTTCTTCTTATTTAAGTTACGAGTAGTATACACAAAGAAATTTTAAGAAGAAGAAAATGCCTCGGGAGAGGTTAACTGCCAACAGAAACAGAGCCATAAGAAATTTGTAAAGGGAGTGCCAGAGTGAAAGAAAGAGACATTAGAAAACCGAAAAAATTATAAAACGAAAAAATCATAAAACGGCGAAGTGTGATTACTTATTGAAAAAAAAGCAAACATTGCGAACGTGTGAAAGCGTGCAAGAACAGTGCATTGACAGCCTTCTTGTCCCACTACTGACCATCGGCCTCTTCTCTTCCACGTGTTTCTCCTCAGTGCTAAGGAAGAAACACGGGGACCTACGGTTTAACGTCGAATTCGAACGATACAATTTCCATAGAAGGTCTTTAGCATTAAGATCCTATGGTTACAAGCCGGATTGGGAAATTGTGTGTGGTGGGTTGCAGACAAGATTTTTATAAATCTGCATAGTTCTACTTAGGTGTCGAACCCAAGCCAGAATCGAAGTTTTAAAATGACAAAAAATAATCTTAATAATCTTTAACACTGTGATTAGCTTCTACTGTCGCAGAACACAAAATATCCTAGATTTTTAATTTCTTTGTAATTCTTTAGTCTTCTCCATATTTGAAATAGATAAGTATGAAAAAATATGAAGAAATAAATATTAAAGGAAACGTTATTAAGAAATAGAAGGAGATGAGGGAAAAATTAAAAGATCCAGTAAGAATTCGAAAACAATATAAATACAAAACTGACAAAATAATTTATAATTGAAAATAAACAACTATTATTATTATATGTATATTTGTTTATTATTGTTTAATTTATTAGTAAGCGAAACTGATCGCGTGTTTTACTGAAAGTAATATTTTTTAGGATTCCTTTGGAAGACATGAAATGTAGAACTTTTTTTTAATTCCTTAATGAGAACGAGAATCATCATTAAAACTTTTTACGCAGATATTGCTTTTACAACATATTTATCATGTATCTTAAAGGGTATCATACTCGGCACAATTTCTATTATGGTATTGTTTCGCTATAACTTAAAAAATGAGAAAAAAGAGAAAGAGATAGAAAGCGGCGCGAGAGAGGGAGGAAGGGAGGTAGAAAGAACAGAAAACAAACATGAGGATATAAACCGGAGGCAGAACTAGTGAGACAGGAAAAACCACAAATGCAATATAATTTTCAATTGAAAGTCTTCTTGCAATACTTTTCTTCCATCCATTTTGTATACCAAAATGGGGAATAGGGTTGCATGTGAGAGAGAAAAAGAGAGGAGGGTAAAACACATTAAGAAAGAAGGGGAAAGAGGAACCCAGCGTTAGCAAAAGCGAGGATGTCAGGTCGCTGGGGAAAGGAAAATTGTAGCCGATGAAGGGAAGAAAAAAATGTGTAGAAAAAGAAATAAAAAAAACCACAAAGAAAGAAGAATAGAAAGGAGATTGGTTAATCAAAAACTAGTGCCAAACTTCTTTAAATTCTGAAATTTGTAATGGAAAAATAAATCTGCTCGAATGTTAATCAAATTTTCCCTTAGACGATATTTTCAATTAAAGCTAGTGCTTCGGAGATAAGTGTTTAAGAAAATAAATTACTGGCATTTATCACAATCCCTTCTCTTAATAACTATAATAGTTGAAACACAAGCTCAAGCAAAAAATTCCTTTAATTAAAAGCGAGAGTGTTGCTTCACGGGACTAAAAATAGCTCATGCAGGGTCTTTTACCTAACACAAGCCGATATCGATTGATTAATTGAACCGATAAAAAATGCAAGAAAAAAACGAAGACACCTCCACTTAATGATGATCGAAATATTTCTCATTTATAAAGATGTCGATTTTTTCTCAAAGCATCAATAATTTATCACGATTGGTTTTAATAATGAACGCCTACGGCCATAGAAGGTTAACTAGTCGTGCAAAAAAAACAATAGTTGAATGTAATTAACGCATTTGATGGGTGTCCAATTTTTTCCTAATTGTTATCAATCAAACGCGTAATTTGGCGTAGAAAATTCTCTGGGAAACACCAACCTGGCTTCTCCGAAGTCCAGTTCTGTTTAGGTTCATTCACGGTTGTTATTTTTAACTTTGGGGTTTTTTTTGCAAAAAGTTTGTTGGTTTTACTGCCTAATTTGAAGTCAATGAAATGAAGTTGGCAAAAACTGGATCAAAGGAAACCTGAGCTGGGACAAAGAAGCATTACGCAACAGCATGCCAATTTTTACTTTCAAAAGTGTTTTAGAAACATATTAAATTCGTCTCGGGCGGTTGTTAATTTTGTTAGGCGTTTTGTTTTATTTAATCTTCCAAACGCCTTACGCTGACTCTCATCAATCACATATAACTATTTTTAATCTACGTTTTGGTATACGTTTCCTTCTTCTTTCTGTCAAGAATCTTATCCAAACTCAAATCCAAATTCGAAGTATTTTAATTACAAGCTGGAACTGCCTCTATCCTTATATGTCCAGGATATTGAACAAAGGCATGTTTTAATTGTGTGTGGAAGATAGGGGAGATGAACTTAGGAATGTTTTACAACTACTATGTCAGTTGTTTTAAGATTTTTTTCCTGTTTACTGCACTTTTATGATATAATCCTGAATTTTTGATTTTAATTTATTCACAACAAAGGTGTTTAAATAGAAGAAACACTTTAAATGTAATATATCTCTGTGAAATTTCAAAATAGTTAAACTTCTCTCAAATATGATCAAAGAATAGAAATGTGTAAATACACATTTCTATTCTTTGATAATGGGAGACAAAATTCTCCTTCTGCGTCTTCTACTGCGAAATGGATTTAGAATATGAACTTTGTAGAAGTGGGACGCTTGTAGATAATAACGAAGGAGAGAGATTAAACTGTTTTTACATAAAATCATATTAAATATGAATCTACAGAAATTATGGGATTGATTCTAACTCTAACGGTCTAGCGACAGACAAATTTGCTCGAGGTTCGAACCGAGTATTTCGTATGGTGAGCCTAGCCCTCTTACGACTAGGCTAGATCGTCACATACAAATTTTATCTAGTCAAAATTTAGTTTTGGTTTATGTAAAAGCAACTAAAACAAAATATTTCCATATTTTTAGAAATAATGTTTCGATGTTTTCTGAGGTAGGCAAAGAAGATATCAACAGTTTATTTTTTAATATAGGATTAGCGTAGAGGTAGGGATAGTAAGATGAAAAACGAAAAGAAAATAGGATTCATAGCTAAATGAAATGAACTAGAGAATAAAGCATAAAGTGAAAAACCGTAAACTATCCATAATTCGGTTTTGTTAATAATTTTAATTGAAATATGTTCACTAAAAATGTAAAATGAATCCAGTCCAATTCAAAAATTTTCTAAAATATTTAACCATTGGAAAACCGTAAATAAAGTATGTGTTCCAAGCTGTCGTTTATTTTCTTTCTTGATTATGTTTATGGAAGGAAACCTTTAGAGAAAGGGGATATTTACATAGTCAAACGTGAGCAAAGACTAACGATATTCAAGAGAGGCAGTGATAGAGACAGAGGCGTATCCAAGAAGAAATATGAAATCCGAAGAAATAAAAAATTTCAAGCTGTCTAAAATTCACTTTACTCTGTCAGCCACTGACCCCATCGTTCTCTGTTGTCCCACTTTCTACCTGCTAACCCTCTCCCTTTCGTCGCTTCATCCACTTCATTTCACCAAGATCTTCTGGGCCTCTTTTACGTTCGCTATTCAGTGGTTTGGGTCTGTTGTTTGATAGAGTTTCGTGTCTGTCCTAATCTGCCCTTGATCTCTTCTTCCGTTGTACCGTTTTTTGATATTATGAATCCCAGACATTTAAATCTGTCTTCAATCACCACCACTTCTTGTGCTGTTGCCAGATATTCAGTTTTATTGCAGTTGATTTCCAATCCTTTTTTGTGTATTCACTCCTCTTCTACCTTTCTCACCATGTAGCTTACATCTTCTTCATTTTGTGTGCTATTATTGTATGGTCGTCTGCAAAACTGAGCATGTAATTCCGTCACGTTTTCTCTTCCCAGGTTTTAGTGTCTGTTTTTTGTAACATTTATTAATTCTTTGAATATTCCTATTTTCTGCAAGGCTTTCCATAATTGTGTTCTAGGAACAGAGCTGTCGACGTTCTTGTGTCCAATAAAAGCTATATGGACTACTTTGCTTTTTGATATA
>JABXWE010056505.1:0-15851 GCA_014611495.1 Limonius californicus | reverse complement strand
AACAATCATTCTGAAAAAACTACACTTAACAATTAAGTAAATAGTATATTCATACATAGTGTGTTCTTAAAACATAAACCAGTTTTTTATAAATTGCTAAGAAACTAAGTAAATGAAAAAAGTTCTAATGTACGTATGTACGAAAATGCTTTATTAAATAGCTACCTGTAAGGAAAATACTAGCAAAGCAAAACTTACAATAGATGGTCGAAAACTCTTCCCTCTGCAGAAATACAGGTCTCTGCTCGTCGAATTAATGACTATCGTATTTTTCCAAATACCACTTCAACCACTTGTTTATAACAATATTTTTCAACTTGTTCCATAAATAAAACTCGAGCGGGGTTAAATCGGATGACCTAGGTGGCCGTGGAATTGCTGCACCGTGCCGGCTATAACGTCCAAGAAATCAGCTGTTTCGAACATTAGATAAGAACTCCTGACTTACTCAGTCATGTAACTCCCTATCAAAGCATTTTTGGATATATGGTAATAGGAACTTTTATGACTTACTGGGTCTTCTCGACACACTATAGAAATTTGGCCTTATATTTTAATAACACCCTGTATATATGGCAATGCCCAAACAACATCTATTTTCATAAAAATGTGACAATAAAAGCAAAAGCTACTAGACGTTATAAGGCGATTTTTTGCAAAATCGAACAATATTTAAGAAAGACTACTCTCTCTTAAACATCAAAATGTAATCAGTCAACATTTTACTACATGATAAACGTAATGAAATCATCAAAGTCTACAGGTTAATAGGCAATTAAAAGACTTAAATTATGTTGACAATCTCGATCTACAGTTAATTCTGCAGTACGTTATTTCACGTTTTCCGAAGCAAACCATAATTCCTATTAATTAAACTGGTGGTTCTTTTTCCGTTTCATTAGCAGGGCGTAGATAATATCCGAGTTGAAAGTTTTCAATTATTTTATTTTAAACGATGGGTGTGTTGGTATATGTTGTAGATCCCTTATACGCTATACTTAAAAGCTTGACTGTGGCATTGTTTTGTTTAAAACCGCGCATTAGTCTCCTCGTTAAATCTTTAGATAAGGGCACTTAGTGGAACTCTCGTTGGTATCTTGCTAATGTTTGTAGTTTTCTTTTTCTGCCCACAAGATTTATTATCCACGCAGCCCTTCAGTGCGGCGTGTAACGGGAAAATTAGAGACGTGAAGCACTGCCTGTAAGAAATATTAAAATTTGCCTTGAAATTCTTAAATATCAAATGTTATTCTTGTAAAGTATACAGGGGACCAACTAAATTGTCTCCTCCCTTAAAAGTAGTTGACGGAAACCAAGCACATGTCATCCCAGCGATTGACATTACCAAAGTTTTTATTATAAAGAAATGGTTAATCGTTACTTTCTGTGAAGTTGAACTCTTACTGAAGCATTTTCATGAAGTTCGTGCACCAAAGTAACATGATAGGGTTTAAAAACATTTGCTTTCAGAATTCTTCTAACTGAAGTTTTACAAATAGCCATGTCTGTGTTTAAATTTCTTTGACATACATGGATATTCTCATTCAGTGTCCTAACACTGCGAATTCTGGGCCTACATCTTCTGGACTTAACAAATTTACCTCCGTTTCTTTCAAGGCGTCTAAATATTTTCCAGGCGGTGGTTTTCTAGTTGTATAGCTCCTGATATAATAAATGGCAGGCTGCAGCCGCGTTTCCGCGGCATTCACCAAAAAGAAACAAGAAAGCTTTTTTACAGTTATTTTTAAAATGCTTACTTCCAATTTAGGTAAACTGACGGCTTGACTTTTACTAAGGGGGCGTCTAAGCTGGTCCACCCTGTATGTTATATACTTTCGATGGTAACTAATACCAAACTTAGTTTAAATATAAATGCTCGACTGTAACTCTACCTACTAAATAGTTTTATCCGCTTCATAAAATTGTGCTAAAATATAAAGAACATGAATCAGTCATTAGTGTAAAAGTCATATACGATTTTAGCATAATTAAAATGCATAAAGTCCAGAACCGTATACAAATTCGCGTTTTCTTTAGAATTAATAGTGGATGAAATACCCGCTAATGTGTTTTCAACGTAATTTGCTAGAATAGGGTGCAAAAATTAATGGTTTTGCACCATCGAGCACTTACATGTTTTCATTCACTCTGTTTCCAAGGCAGTAAGTTGTGTTTTTACAGGCCAAGATTTGCTTGCTATGGACCACAACACGGTAAATCGCAAAAAAGGCCACGGACGGCTAGTAACAAACGGGAGGTAACCATACACTTCGCAACAGAAACACAGTGTTTTTTATTGTAATACAACTCCATATGAACAGCGTTGAATATCAACAAATATTTTAGAAAATACAGATATAATTTTTAAACAATATGTTTTGGGTTTCTGATTTTATTTTAATGTTCAAATCGTGCAATATATCATATAATAAGGAACTCGGACGTTAAGTGCATTTTGTACCGGTCTCAGATAACTATTACCCTTAACTTTCATGCTTAAATATTTAATAAACAAATAGACACTGGTTAGAGAACAGCTATAAAAATAAAGTTTATACAAATGTCGCGTTTTCAGAATTAATACAAATTTATACAAAGGTATAATTCCTCTTAAGACATGGAGTGCTCTTGAGCCTAGATTAAATGATCAACAACAATGCGTAACGTTCGACTAGTTTTCCTGCATTTGAATTTGAATATTCGTTAGATTAATTCGATTGCTTTACTTCATAAGGAGAGCTTCTTACGCCATTTTCGTTATCTCAATAGTTATGGTATGTGTATTGTTAGATGTCAGCATTTTCAAAGGCATTTTAAGGAATTATGAACTTGCGGGCTACTTCTGTAATTTAAAGTATTATAGTTTTCCGGCATTAAAATTTCTCGAAAAATCGTTTTAAATGCATAAAGTAATCAATAGTTTAGTTGAGAATACCGTGTGCTTCCTCGTATCGTTTTATACGGATAAAAATCAACGTTCCCGTGAAGATTCGCCGTTTGAACAAAAACTCTACACCTTACTTTACTTTATCATTTTTAAGTGATTTAAAACAATTAGTAGGTCGTTATTCCTAGATACCCTCTCTTTCTTTCTTCCTTTCACCTTGGAGCATCAATCACATGGAAATCAACATTTCCGGGCTTTTTCTACTGTATCCCCGAATTCAAATAGAAACTAATTCATATATTCAGTTATTGGATTGTCAGCAGTGATCATTTGTTTACAAATTTGTTTCGATTTGTGGAAATTATTTATTACCATGAAATAAAGCAAGTTTCTGCTGTTAATTGGTTAGTAATTTAATAACTAACTGTACTTGTTGTAGACTCAGCATTTCTTTTCGTGACAGTAAATATCGTAGTCACTGGCGACTCGAGGAATAGGTTCGGACGTCTCGAGGCCCTTCCTTTATGTATAATTTATAGACAGAGCGATTCGCGTCCTCCTTTAAAAATTTTAACCTGTATAACTGTATAATCCGTTTATTTTATATATCATATATTCGTTAATAATTTATGACTTGATATTTGTATATTTTGCTTCTTGCATGTATTTTATGAGAAACATTCAGGTAAAGAGGGAGCACAATAAAGTAGGTTCGATTCCCCGTAAGCTGTTGGATCTTGACCCTCTCACAAGGATGTTCGTAAATTGTAACAATCAAGGCTTTCTTCCGGTAATCGTGTTCCGCAAGCCCTCCCTCCTCCTTGTGCTAGCCGAAGGGCTCCATCGGTTTGTTGTAGGCTAACGAAAACAATCGTCTGGTCCGTAACAAATGGCACCAAACAAAAATATTCAAATTAGAAAAATAAAACTATATTACTGTTTGTATACCTATTCTCGAAAGTTGCACCTTTCAATAATTGTAATGTACAACGGTAGGTAAGCTACTAATATAACATTAAAAGTTATCAATTGCATAAAAATCACTTCTTTTACAACCCTACCCTAAACATTATTTTAAAAAGTCGGAGTATTCTTCTTCTTCTTCTTCGTACATCCTTTTTTCCTTTAGGGCGCCGGATTGGGTTCCATACTCCCAGTTTCCTTAATCCACTTCTTCCTTTTCTTTCGGTCTTGTGCCAAGGTTTTCATTTCATTTAGAGTTTTTCCTCTGCTTGTCCCCACTTCCTCTATCCTTTCTACCCAGGTTTTTTTTCGGTCTGCCTCTATTTCTTTTTCTTCCTTTTCCTGTCTCTATCACTTTCTTTACCATTCTTTCTGGCTCAATTCTTGCTATATGACCATACCAGTTCAGTTATCTATTCTCCAGCTTTTTGATGATAGGTTCTTGCTTAATCATATTCCTTATTTGTGAGTTCCTTATTCTTTCAAATTTTGTCTTTCCCGCTATTTCATTTCCACAGCATTTATTTGGGAGTCGTGCTTTGTCAGTGGCACCCATGATTCACTAGCGTATAGTATCGTTGGTACGGCAATTTCATTGTACACTCGCGTCTTTATGATCATGTCCATTTCATTTTTTATTGTTATATAGTTTTATTTACTGCATAGTATATGCTCACTGCCTTCTGCCTCCTCTTCGCTATATGCAGGTCTAGGTTGCCATCCTTTGCTATCACACTTCCCAAGTATTCGTAGACTGTTACTTCTTCCACAGTTTTTTGTTTGCATAAAATTATTCTTTCCTCTTCTGTTCTATTTCTGTCATTTATTATCATTATTTTGCTTTTATTTGTGTTGATTTCCATTTTTAGGTTTTAGATTTCTTGTGCCCACACATCTACCATGCATTGCATTTTTCTTTGTGTCTTGGCTATTTGTGCAATATCATCCGCGTAGAATAGACTATCTAGTTTTGTGGGCGTGAAGATTCTATTCTATTGTTGTTTGTTCTACTTTCCCTCTTGTATTTTTATTAACCAATCCATCACTATGATGAATAGCAGTGGGCTTAAGCTGTCCCCTTGCTTCACCCCTTTTTCCATTTCAAAGTGTTCTAATCTTTGTCCATTTCTCTGTACTTTTGCTGTTACATTTTGGTATACGCTTTTTATTACTTGTATTAATTTTCTATCTATTTTAAGGTCAATTAGACTTCTCCATATTACTTCCCTTTCTTTCAAATGCGGCCCTTAAATCGATGAATGTCAAATATAGTTGTTCTCCGCTATCCATTGCTCTTTCTACTAAGTTTCTCACTATGCTAATATTGTCATTTGTCTGTTTGTTCGCTCTGAATGCCGCTTGTTCGTCTTCCAATTTTTTTCTACTTGTTTTCTTAGTCTTTTCTCTATTATTCTTGTATAAACTTTAAATCATGCTAAAGATGGGCTGATCGCTCTATAATTTTCGCATATTGTATGGTCGCCCTTCTTAGGGATTGCTAGAATTAAGTTGTTTTCCCAGTCCTTTGGAATCGTCTCCTTTTCCCATGCTTCTTTAAATAGTAGGACCAGCCACCTTCTTCCCCCATCCACTTTATCATCTCAGGTTCTATGTTGTCTGCTCCTGCTGCTTTTCCTGTTTTAATATTTCTTAGTGCTTCTATCTCTTCCATCATTAGTTTTTCTATTTGTTGTTTTCTTTCCTCCTACCCTAAGAAAACATTATTTTAAAAAGTCAGGGTATTCCCTTTTCCAAATACCACGCCTAACTGCCATTCAATACTTTCCAATGTCTAAAAAATTACGAAACGAGTACACGGATTAACTTCTGTAAACGTTAAGAATGTTTTGGATCATTGCTTAACTTATAAATATTGTCCTTTATTATGTAAAAACACGTTTTATATATTTTTATCTGATTATTATTAAACATAAAAGCGTCGCATGTATGCATTTAAGTGTAATACGTAAAATTTAACTTAAAACAATGTATCAATTCGGTTTAATTACTAAATTAGCGCAACGACAATTTACCATGAGACTGTTCGTAAAACAGAAGATCATTTGGTGACCGTAGTTAAATTCCCGATAATAATTTATTGAAAATAGTTACCAACCCACATACGACAACATAGAAAAGTAATAAACCAGACCAGTTCAGAACTGATGATAATCTAAACGGGTTAAGTAAATTTTCAAACAGTTCGCATTGTCTGTGTTGCTGCATTTTATATTCAAACATTAACTAAACCCGATAAAGAATTGGTACTAAAATTTATGGTACCGTCTCTCCGGTCGTAAATGGAAGTTGACCGCTTAACAAATTGTTTTAGAACTTACCTAACACGTCAGTGGACTAATAAATAAAATCCTAGCAGACTTTGCCTACGAATTGCTATGCCTTAAATATGTACCGATTGCAGCAATTTAAACCACCATAACTTTTAACAGTCCATACAACTGAAATAAACTCTAGCTAAATTAAGTGTTTTGGCATACAATATATACAGGATTGTTCAGAACTAAAGATTTCTTCTTTGCGTTGTTTTATGGATCCCGATATGTAAACTGATTTCAATCTAATAATATATTTTATTTTCTGATTTAAGATTTTATTCTTTATGAAACCTCGTTACAAACCTTACAAAAATCTGGAACACAAAAGCAAACAGCGGCGTTCAAATTGTTACGATTGAAACAAGAAAATTGTGTTTTTATTTAACCAAATCCGTATTTGATATTAAACAAGTTTTGTTGCTAGAAGAAATCCCGGGGATCTGTGTGGCCATTCACTTAAACTTCTGTCGATAGTCGCTAAAGTTTACTTTTAATAGATTATCTCAAAAAATGCAAAAAAGTTGCAATAATGGTTTGTGTTATTTCGAAAAAAAATTGTTTTAGTTCTAAAGCAATGCATTGTCTTTTATATTATCCCTTTTGTTTCTGTGTCTGGAAGAAATCCCAAAGAAAATATTTCAATGGATTCAAGTCCGAGGATCTGGGTGGCCATTCGATTAAACTTCTGTCGGTAGTCGCCGAAGTTTACTTTTAATAGATAATCCCAAAACATGTAAAAAAAAGTTTGCAATAATGTTTTGATTTATTTCGAAAAATAAATGCTTTAGTTTTAAAACAAATATTTCAATAGCGTTAAGCCCGGGGATCTGGCTGGCCATTCACTGAGCTTCTATCGATAGTTACCGATGCTTACTTTTGATTATTTACTTCAAACCATTGTAAAAAAAGTTTGCAATAGTGTTTTGCTTTATTTCGAAAAATAAATGTTTTAGTTCTAAAACAAAGCATTGAATTCAATATTATCAGTTTTGCTTTTGGAAGGAATCACAAAGAAAATATTTCTATGGCGTCAAAGTCTGAAGATCTGGTTGGCCATTCACTTAAACTTCTGTCGATAGTCGCCGAAGTTTACTTTTAATAGATTATACCAAAAAATGTAAAAGCATTTTGCAATAATGGTATGCTTTATTCTGAAAAATAAATGTTTTAGTTCTAAAACAGTGCATTATCTTCAATATTATTAGTTCTATTTATGGAAAGAAACCCAGAAAATATTTCAGTGGCGTCAAGTCCGGGGATCTGGGTGGCCATTCGCTTAAACTTCTGTCGATAGTCGCCGATGTTTGCTTGCTTGCTTGCTTGCTTTGAAAGAGCGAGATCTAGGACGCGGTTTTTCCAAGCATCTCTATGCACTTAGGCCACATTTGGCCCATTGTACACCCTAACTAAGAATTTTGCCTATCTGGGGTAATTCCAACTCCAGTAGGGATTTTTAGCGTGTCACACATCGCAGTGGCACGGGACCTACGGCTTTACTTCTTATCCGACAGAAGGCGCATTTTCAGATTTTTCCCCGCTAGAAAAATCTCGCCGACCTCAGCCAGGTTTGAACCCGCGTCCCTCGGATCTACAGGCAAACGCGCTAACCACTAGACCACCGAGGTCGGCTCGCCGATGTTTACTTTTAATATATAATCGCAAAAATTTTAAAAAAGTTTACAATAATGTTTTGCTTTATTTTGAAAAATAAATGTCGTAGTTCTAAAACAATGCATTGTCTTTAATAATATTAGTTCTATTTCTGGAAAGATTCCCACCAAAATATTTCAATGGCGTCAAGTCCGGCGACCTGCGTGGCCATTATCTTAAGATTCTGTCAATAGTCACCGAAGCTTACTTTTGACTGTTTATCCCAAAACAATGTAAGTTTTTCATCGAACTCCTGTACCTATAGATGGTACGGTCTTATTGAAAACAGTACATAAAGGTGGTTAAAAGTAAGGAGATTCGCAATGGAAACCAAAATATTTCACAGAAAAAAACCGTGAAAGTGTCGAGTAACCTAAGCTAAATTCATAATATTTGAAAATGTATGGATAGGCAACCTAAATGACGTGTGTACACCAGCTACCACGTTTCGAAAGCCTCCATAGGGTAAAATTTAACAGAGAAGAATAGAGGATTGACAATGGTACTCCTCGCGGGTCAATGAAAATAATACGCAAAAATTTAAAAACTAAGATATTATGATAGTAGCAGTATAGTATGGTAGACGCTAACGTGTTATACTTCTACGCTGAAAGCCCTGTGGTCAATTCCTAATACCGGGTCATCAAATTTTTAACGACCGTTCTCCCTCGCAAGGCAATGGCAAACCAGCGAGGTATTCTGCCTAGTAAATCTTCTTTGGAGTAGAAGTGTTTGCACTTCCCGTGGTTCGGAGTCCACGTTAAGTAGGTCTTCTATGTCTGTGTCACTTTCAACGCGTAACAAATGCATAGGAGAGAGGATCGCTGCGTCTCGGGGCAGATGGAGTTCTCGAAGAGAAAAAGATATTATAGTACTGCTTAATTCCACTGGAACATATTTCTACCCAACAGCACAATTTGAAAAATCAAATCATCGTGTTTTATTAGGAATTTTAAGGGCTTCCTATTCTAAAACCAGAAATTCACATTATACAGGGTGGTTCACGGCAGAGTACGAGCCTGCCATTCGAAAAATAGACAACCAAAATACATATCACAAAATACTGCGATATCTAAATGTTGGTTGACGGTATGATAAACCAGAAATGCCTGTTTGATATGCTTGACAGATTACTTCTAAATTAATAATTAGTTACACTATTTTATGATATTTAAAATACTTAAGTAGATATAAGTAGAATATAATACCAAACAAGCATTTATGATTCATAATACAGCCAATAAAATTTAGATATCTCAGTACTACAGGTATGTGATGCGTATTTTGGGTTGCCTAAACATAATTTTAGAGTTTCCTTAAAATATTAAAGTTTTTCCCCCATTCAACGCTTTCCCCGTATTTGTAGTGAGGGAAAGTAAAATCCAACAAAAACTAAAAATTCATAAAATCTTTAATTCGTCGTTGTTATTGATTTTAGTTGTTATTTTATTTAATTGTTCATTAAACAGTAGGTCCTCTATGTTTTGTGTGTATTACTTTAGACACACGCTACTGGCATACGTGAGAATCACGCCACTACGCTCTCTTTAGAGCCAAATAATTATAGAGACGGGTTCTGAATGCCTTTTACCAATTATGACTAAACATTTTCCTATTTAAAACTAATTCGTCCAGTGCTCTAATTATTTCCACTTCAACATTTATAAATAACATTTATTCAAATAATTTTAGCTCTATATATTTATTTGGCCTTGGCTTGGTAATAATCTAATTACGTTTGTCTAAATTACTCTCTTGCAATTTACTTATTAAGTGATAAAATACAAATATAATTGCAAAACCTTCAATCTTCTTATCGTTAAACAGGTCGTAAATTAGCTATTGTTGTTAGTTACTTCCTGACTGATTACGTGTAATTTCGAACTTAATATTAAAAGCAACGTGCTAATACATACGGAAAGAGTTTCTTTATTAAGTCAGTATTTCCTATTTTATACTTGTGCGTGTTATAGTACTTAAAAGTAAACTTTTTATTAACTTAATATTTTCTTTTATATAAACAAAGAAAATTGTAAATAATAAAACAATCACATCATTGCGTACATCTAAATTTATAATTTGGTTAGAATTTGGTATTTGCATCTACAACTGTGTAACTATATCTGTTTCAAATGTCAGAAAACTAATATTTTCCTTCTAAGGTCCAAAAATTATCTTCTTCTTCGAGTGCTTTGTCTCTTACGACACGTACAGATCTTCTCACCTATGCATGTGTTGCGCGTTTTAAAGTACCGCAAACACAAAAAACCTACATCTTAACGTGGGCTCCGAACCACGGGATTTGTAAATACTTCTACTCCAGAGAAGATTGACTAGGCAGAATAGCTCGCTGGTTTGCCATTGCGAGGGAGAACGGCCGTTAAAAATCCAATGTTCCGGTACCGGGAATTAAAGACCAGACCTTTAGCTAGAACTCTAAAGCCCTGATCTCTAGCCTACGACCGCCTTAAACAAAATAAAACAAGTTCTACGATTCCAATATAGGTACCTACTCCTTAGTTTGCGACGGTTCCATTTATGCCGATTCACAATAGCACCCCAAACACTGCTGCAACGTATTTGGGTCAATCCTAATTTTCTTAGTAAAATCTATTTATTCAAAGAGAGAGATCAGTGAAAATTAAACAATCTACAGGAACGAATGCAACACAAAATAAGTTATTGCAGTAGTAAACATTTGCAGAAAAATTCAAACAATTATTTTAATTAATTTTTTTACTGTGAATTCTTTTCAAAGCTTTAAATATAATAATCTTATAGAAGATATGCGTATTATATGACGGCGTCAACCTAACTCAATGTCTTCTATTATAAATAGATTCATTTTACGTCGATTCGGTATACGCCGGAACATTTAGCAACGAAACTGCGGCATAAACCGAAGGCTATCTAAACTTATTTTCTAGAGAACCGCATAACCAGCTTATCCACATCCTTTTTGATTGAGTAAAGCAAATGGTCGACGCAAAATGGACTCTGTACGTTTCTCACCATTCTCACTTTTTCTATAATTTCAATAATTAATTTTAGACTAATTTAATAAGTATTCAAGTGACTGAATGATCTGTAATAATTCAATAAACATCATTCACAGTAGCCTTCGTACTAGTGACAAAATTACAGAGTAATAAATTTTCGGTAGATACAGGACATCCTGTATAAGCGAGTATAAAACGTACTTTTTGCATGTATCTATGAAAATAGACAACGGTACGATATAGAAGTTGTAAAGTAATCTAAAAAATCATATTTAAACTTTTAACATCTTCCACTAAATTATTCTTCTTCTAAATAATATGAATAGTTTGTTATACATAATTGAGATTGATAGATATTAGGAGGAACCCTATAAATGATATCTTATTTATCAATCAAGCGAAATGTATAGCATAACGCTCTTCAACCATCGATGACGTACCTATATTCAGTAAAAAGGGCATCTTCCAATTCTATTTAAATATTAATCAAATAATCAACAACGACAAATTAATGCTCTTTGTTAAATAAATTCTATGTTCTCCAAACTTACATCATTAATGTTAATTAACGCGATCTTATATTTCCGAGTACAGAGAGACCTCGGTTTGCGACGCTCCCATTTACGCCGACAATGTACCTATAAAAATCTACAAGTTATTAGAAATCCTATTAATGCTTTTAAAGTCTACGTTTGTACTTACCACCAAATTATATTATATTTTTTTACAATGTTAATCATGTTAATCTTATTTACGAACAATCAACCGAAATACATATGAGAAGGCTCTTCAACCATCGATGACGTATGTTTAATAAAACCAGCATCTTCCAATTCTGTCTGTCTGTCTAAATATTAATCAAATAATCAATGAATGGTTTCTTTTTTAACTATAATAGTAGTAGTGTATTACAAAAATAAATTAATGCTCTTTGTTAGATATTCTATATTCTCAAAACTTACATCATTAATGCTAATTAACAAGATTTTATATTTCCGAGTACAACGAGGCTTCGGTTTGCGACCCTTCCATTTACGCCGACATTGAAAACAAACTTTTTCTTGTGCCTATGAAAATATAGTCACGGTATTGAAATGAAGAAGCTATCAAAAACCTATTACTGCTTTTAAACTCTACGTTTGTACTTAACCAAATTATGTTAATTTTTTACTAATATTAATAGTATATACCTATATTAATCTTATTTCCGGACAATCAACCAAAATACAGTACTAAACCTCTTCGAACGTCGATGTCGTATATTCAGTAAAAATAGCAACTACCAATTCTTTTTAAATATTAATTACATAATCTATTAACGGTTTACTTTTTAATTATAACAGTAAAAGTTTATTACAAAAACAAATTAATGTGCTGTTTGGGAAATAAATTCTATATTCTCGAAACCTGCATCATCAATGCTAATTAACATCTTATATTTCCGAGTACAGAAAGACTTCGGTTTGCGACGCTTCCGTTTACGCCGACTTTGAAAACGAATTCTATTCATGTAGTTATGAAAATCTACAAAGTGACCATATCGAAATTTCAAAGTAATCAAAAATCCTATTAATGCTTTTAAGGTCTACGTTTGTACCTATCCAATTTATGTTAAATTTTTCAACAATATTAATCGTGTAGTAGTAGTAATAGTGTTAATATTATTTACGGACAATCAACTGAAATACATATGGCAACGCCCTTCGAACATCGACGACGTACATTCAGTAAAAACAGCATCTTCTCTTCCAATTGTTTTTAAATATTAATCACAGAATCAATTAAAGGTTTCTTAACGGTAAAAGTTTATTACAAGGACAAATTAATGTACTCTCTAGTAAATAAATTCTATATTTTCGAAACTTACATCATCAATTAATGACATCTTATATATCCGAGTGCAGACAGACCTCGGTTTGCGACACTTCCGTTTACGCCGACAATGAAAACAAACGCTTTTCATATTCTTATGAAGATCTACAAAGTGACGATATTGAATTTGCAAAGTAATCCAAAAATCCTATTAATGCTTTTAATGTTTACATTTGTACTTAGTCAAATTATGTTAATTTTTTACCAATATTAATAGTGTTATTCTTATTTATGGGTAATCAACCGAAATATATAATATATATGACAAGCGCTCTCCGAACATCAATGGTGTTTATTCAGTAAAACCAGCGTTTTCCAATTCTGTTTAAAAATTAATCAAATAATCAATTAACGGTTTCTTCTTTAATTATAACAGGAAAAATTTATTAGAGAAACGAATTAATGCTGTTTAGCAAATAAATTGTATATTCTCGAAACTTGCATCATCAACGCTAATTAACGAAACCTTATATTTCCCAGTACAGGTAGATCTCGGTTTGCGACGGTTCTATATACGTCGAATCACAATAGCGCCGCGTGAATGCGTCTCACGTGAGTTGCATCTGCAGAAACTTCCAGTACTTACCGCAACTGCTGCAACGTACGTATAGCAAACTAAGTTTTGAAAGTGAAATATAGTTAATTATATTATTTAAATGGAGAAAGTAAAAGAGCATGTCTAATAACAGTAGCATAAGCAGTAAAGTTAGCTGAAGTGGTGCTAAACAGCATACAAATCAACCAAGCTTGAAAAAAAGATGTGATTCCAAAACAGAAGATGTACAGAGACGTCTTACTGTCTGTAGAAGTATGGATTGTGATTACCATTACGAAAAAAGACAGATAAAATTTAAAAACGGTCTGCGCAACAATTTACGACAGTAAATGCAACACACGTTATAGCAGGAGCAAACGTATGCGTATTTTAGGACAGCTTAGGATCTAACTCAGTAACTCTCATTATAAATGGGTTCATTTTACGCCGATTCGATTTACGCCGGTTCATTCAGGGCCGGAACTACGAATGATTTATAATACTACAATAAATAATAAACGGACACCTAGGAGACACTTTATACAATTTTCATGCAAAACGTAATTGTTGAACTGTAAATGATTTTTCATTTCGAATATATCAGATAGTAACAACAAACAAATTTCGAAGTTTCGAACTTTCTAAATGACTCAGTTTATATATTCGCGCGTTTTTTTAATCACTGCAAAAAAGGTATGTCAATTGCATTCCTTATTTATGGACAACCCTGTACATTTGGGTAGACAATCATTTCTTTTTATTTTAATATAATATAATCAGTTTAATGCTTTTTTTGGTGAATCTGATATACTCTCGCAAGTTTTAAAGAAACCTACAGTAAATAATATAATTAAACAGTTTTCAATCTGATTGTAATTGAGTTGTGTGCAAGGAAGGCCACATGTACGATAACAAAATGGCGGCCAATTCTAATTGGGTACTTTATTGCGGCCTTCCCTGTATTAACCAAAACGGAAGTTAAATAAGAAGTTATTAATTAAATTTCTCCTGAACAAGCTGTCAAGTAAGAACGTGCAAGATTAAAACAGATTTTATTCAAATTTGACTAATTTCACGCCTACTTATAAACGTTATACAGCCTGACTGGAATACAAATTAAAAACTATTTACTTAGCAGCTTATTATACCAAGCACTATAATATACCTTCGGGGATTATTTACGACACAAAACAACACCAGCAAGATAAATAATAAACTCACCTTTAAACGTTGCATTGAGACACTCCCAAAAAGAGTTCTGTAAAAAGAAAGAAGGAATTTATTGGCTAATTAAACCACGGCGATAATATCATGCAATATTTTAGTTAAGTTATGCCTACACGTTCCTCCGCAGCCAACACGACAAAGATATTAAATTAATAAGATGTAGCTGTTGACGAACGACTAGCGCGTAGAGGAATTTCGTCCAAAACCATTGATGGGTGCATTTTTTTGGCAATCGGCGGTGCACCTTTGTGGAAAGCAAGTAAGTTAGTTGGGTAGCCACTTGTGAGGCAGACTAATAAATATAACCGCTCACGACCTAAAAACAGTAAAGCGTTTAAGATCTTTGAGGAGTTATTACACTGCTGACTGACAAATTGTCCATGCCACCATGCCCACTTAAACGTGACAAAAACGTTATTCCATTTGAACTATTTTAAATCTTGAGACTAGGTAAGATAAAATGATCTATTCGTTTATATTATACGATCATTTAAAAACAACTGTCCTTGCTTCAACCACTACCATAACAACAGATTTTGTATGAAACGTTAATCACAATAACAAAGTATTAAGAGAACTCTAGTTTTCCTATTGTTAACAACACACCTTTATTCAAAAAACACCAAAATTTACTACACTCATGAAAATATATTTTGAGGAATGAATTTACATTTTCCATGCAATCTAAGTGCAAGACCAGCATGATTTTAGTCAGAGTTTTAAATGCAAACTGTAATTTAAAGTTGAGACAGTTGGAAGGGTTACGGAAGTAGTATACAGGGTGTGTCTGCCAAGACTAAGCAGTTAGATATCTCGATTATTAGAAAAACAAAGATAAAAGAAATTTAATTTAGTAAGTAACACAAATAGTAGTTAACATTATCTTTTCAATACCCTATATGTAATTCACGTTTTCTACTGGGATTGCCCGTACTTTCGCGGGACTCCATTATCTATAATGAATACAATACTCTTTGCTAGACTTCACCTAACTATATGTAATATCCCATTCATCAACAAAAATCAATAAACAAGCAGAATCCTCTAAGTATATGAAGTACACATTACTCTCTGTAACTTCCTCTATTATACGTAAATTGTATTCACTGCTAGCATTTCCCTTACTGTATGTAATACACAATTCTTCGAAAAATATCCTAGATATAGACTATTCGTATTCCTTATAGCCATTCCCCTAACTAGATATAATACACAATTCTGCGGGGCACTGCCCTAGCTATACTTAATTCACATTCTCCTAACTATATCTAATACGCAATATTCTCGAAAAATTCCCGTAGCTATGTTTAATAAACATTTCCCAAACTCTAGGTAATACATAATTCCCTAGGGGGCCTATATAACTTTCTTTAATTCACATT
>JABXWE010056499.1:0-22652 GCA_014611495.1 Limonius californicus | reverse complement strand
TACCCACCCACAGACAGACATTTTTTAAAAACCACTTTTTTGGGTTCCTAGAGACCCAAAACGGATATATCCGTTAAAATCTCGATTTCGAAAATTTTCATGATTTCAATACTTACCCTATACCTATAAGGTATGGGAAAGTAAAAAGCTATGTATAATTTGAAATTTTTTTGGTTTTCTGATTAGTGAGGTAAATTAAAGCAACAGTTTAGCTGTTTTTAGATAGATGGCCTTCTCAAATACAATAAAATTTCTTAATTCCGTTTTAAGTAACGTAATGGGTTGAGTTAAGTGAGGTTAGGAATTTTTTTTTGTGCGGTAGTTAAGTGTGAATAATTTATTTTTGTTTCAGGCCCACACGGTATCGTGACATCAACCGCGACTACTACTCGCGCCACGACAGCAACATTTTCAAGAATAACATGGTCTCTTTCGGGGTGCTTGGGTTGGCCATTTTGTTCTTCTTGGTCGTGGGTGTTATGTATTACGGCATGCGCAGCAATGATAATGCCATCGATGTTGCCGGTAAGAAGTTGTAATTAACACGAGCAGAGTTTTATGTATTACTTCTATGTCTGTATTGTTGTTAGAGCCAAGAGATCTTTTTTATAATTTGAAATGTTTGTAATGAGAGTATTTTTTTCTAGTAGGTGTAGGCGATTTTTAAAGGGCCATATGGTGCACTTTTGGCATTTAGATCGCACTGTATGTGGATTTGTAAACTGTTCTGGTTATTTGCATATCACTTTGGAATTTTAACACATTGTATTGTTAAACGAAAGCAAACCTGTACCTGTTACATTTTATATTGATGCATTGTATTTTGGATTTAATAAACAATAAATATTTTGGATGAGGCATGTCTTTTCTTTTGTTTTTCAGAACTCCCTGCTCACTCGAAATATTTATTGCTTATTAAATTTGGTTGTCCGATTTGGGAACATGATTCTGCTTGTAGTTGTAGTTGGATATAGTAATTTGTTTATTTTTAAAAGCTTTAATGTCCAATTTGGTAAAACATGTAGCGGTATCTTTAGTTCGTATTTAAATAAATCAACTCTAACCAAATTATTGTCTTAAAATTTTAAATAATTGACAATCGATGTAAAGAGAAATGACAATTAAATTACAATACAATTTCTACAGATTAAAAACTGAACAAATCAGCAAAATCAAATGACTATACTCAATTTACTTAATGAAAAAACAAATGATACCAGAGCAAAGGCATGTATAACAAAAGCAAATCACATGCGGTCAAACAGATGACATTCGAACAAATCGCTTGCACAGAATGATATAATAAAAAACATACTGTAAGCAGTTGAAATTCAATGAAACATTTAACAGAATAATAAAGTAAACATGAAATTTAAAACCACAGTCAAACATATATACATGGTGTTAATTTGAACAATTTGGTAACTTGGAGTTAAATCATCATGTCATATGCTAACGTTCCCCATTCAATGCCTCAGGCTCTAGCTACCTCAACAAAAAAATTTCAAATAGTGACACCTCATTGAAAAGCTCTTACAAAATGCTACTCAATAATAACAAACGTTCTTTTATCTGATTTGTTTCGGCAAAATAAAATTGGCCCCATTGACCCTATTAGACTAGCAGATTTTAAGTGACCCCACAAAAGATGTCATGGAGATCTTGGGGGCCATTTAATTTTTTCTTACCGAGTCAGGTAAAGAATGTTTGAATGGGGAAGATACTACCATATGTGTCGTGATATTTCTCATCTATGTTGTAGAAGCAGAATCTAAAAATTTTCAATGCCTTTTATTTCCAGAGATATAATACACTGTACGTTTTCAAATTGACACCCTGTATATCTTCAAATAAAAAAGTTAAAAGCAAAAATGTTGAGGTAGATTTTGCACTTTTCAGGCTTCCAGATTAAAATGGCAAATTAATATAGTAGAACCTCGCTAAGCCCGACAGATAAAATTTTCCATCTGTCCGGATTTGAGATTTTTACGGGTACGGAATAAACAACTGAAAATTGCTACATTGGCATTTGAGGGCAAATCAAACATCTAACTGCCATGTCATAGAGTGCTTTTTAAAATATGCCCTTATTAAAATGGTTTATTGTGTAGCTTAATAAACTCACTAAAACGTGGAATATAATCTCACACTGCCTATAAATCTTACGCAAGAGAACAATTGGCAGAGGATGTAAACAAATGCCAATTAGCACCCAAATATAAATGAAATAATAGCCACCATAAAAAAACAATTAACAATTAACAAAACGTACAAATGGCAGTGGGAAACTTTAAGATCTCTTACTATTTAGTTTTTACAGGTGATGTCATACCACGATGTTTAAAAGGGGACCCCAATTCAAAACCTCGAGTCAATTGTGTCATTGACGATGACCTCGAAGGGGCCATCAGTCTGTTGAAGATAATAAAGCCCGAACTAAACAAGCGTGCTGTGTCATTTATCTGCAATGATGGGGAAGTTTCGGCAAAGCGATACATGACGGAAGCGGATCTAGTCAATTATCAGCATGAACTTAGCGGCAAGGTAGGTTTTCTGAAGCATTTGAAAGTCAAATCTTCAATGTTTTGTTTTCAGGCCCTGAGCATCATCCAGAAGGACATGCAAAATCTCGAGGTTCTTATTTTTAAGAACCCAGAGTGGGGCATATCGGTTTTGCAAACGGACGAGAAAAGTGAGGTTACCGAAGAGAACATTTTGAAGAATATGGTAAGTTGTTTTAATTTGCTTTTGTTTGAAATAATTTTCACACATCAAGACAAATGACAACTAACAAGGTAATTTACACAATAAAAGAGACATCTGTAAATGAATCAAAGTAATTATTGTAATTAAATAAAAACCAATAGTATAAGAACAAATGAAAATTGGTAAGACAGCTGAACAAGTGACAATCAAGAAACCATTGCACATATAATAAAAAGAAATGGCAGTTAACAAAACAGCGAAGACGATAAATATAAAAGAGTATAATCAATCGCACATTTTGAAAAGCAGTAAATTCCTTTTTTTTTTTTATATATACACTGACCGGCATAAGAAACCGCCACCCAACATGTTTCGATTTTTGCATACTATTTTTAGAAAAAAACGGGAAGTAAGCGAATGGTTAACATTCAGCAATGTTTATTAAGCAGTTTTTAGAAATTTTTAACCTGTTAAAACAAAATAAGAGTTGAGAAACGACGAAAACGTAAAAAAACAAGCAAATGTAAAAAGACAACTAACTAACTAACTAAAGTATTCTGGTATCAATAGTTTACACTAAAGTTATTGCTTCTAATACCGTGTGTTTCCACCTCGAGCACGAATAACTTCATTTAGTCGACGAGGCATGCTGTTTATCAATCCTCGTATATCCTCTTCGGGAATTTGATCCCACTCTTCTAGCAGAGCAACTCGAAGCTCGTTTAGATTGTTTGGTACTACTAAACGACCACTGATTACTTTTAAGTCTGGACTGTGTGCGGGCCAAACCAAACGATTTATTTGGACTTCCTCTAAGTACCGGCTTACACATCTGGCAACGTGCGGTCGAGCATTGTCCTCATTAAGAGAAAGTTTTCTCCAATAAAAGGGGCAAACGGGACCACATGTTCTTCTAAAATTTCGTTGATGTACCGGGCAGCCGTTAGAGAACCCCTATCTACAACGATAAGTTCTGTACGGGCTTCAGAAGAAATGCATGCCCATACCATAATCAAGCCTCCATCAAAACTTATCCTTGGTGTAAAAGTGCAAGGTGCGTATCGTTCTCCCGGCCTCCTCCACACTCTTTCACGTCCATCAGAACCTCTTAAACAAATTCTCGACTCGTCCGTAAAGAGAACCTGACCCCACTGTTCTTCAGTTCAGTTTAGGTGTTGTCGAGCAAAATTCACGCGGGCTATGCGATGTTGCGGGAGCAATTCTGGGCCGTGCAGTGGTCTACGAGCAGATAATCCCGCTTTGGCAAATCTTCTCCTAACCGTTCTTTCGCTTATATTAACATCCCGCACTCGTTGAAGATCTTGTCAGACTTCAACAGCGGTACAATGCCTATTTCTTAACATCAACGAGACCGTATACCGGTCATCACGCAACGAAGTGGATCTTCTACGGCCCGAACCAGGTCTTCTGGTGAAGCTGCGAGTTTCTTGATAACGTCTTAAGGCATCACCGAGAATAGAACGGGCTACACCGAGAACTCTAGCAACATAGGACATGGAACGACCATCCTCTATTAAAGCTACTGCTTTAGTAACATTTGTAGCACTTAAAACCATCGTGTGTGACAAAGAACAGTTTAACCACATTCAACTGATCAACAATTACAAAAATATGACATATGCAGCTGCTAAACAATTGAACGGGAGGCATTGTTTGTAAGTTAAACAATCGCACAAATCATTATCAAAGCGTATTTGTGATAGTTTAACGTTGTAAAAGAGAGGTATTACCTTATTTTTAATAGCATTTTGCATTTTTACATTCACAAATTGGTTGTAGATGCCTAAACATATTAAAACGTAAAATCAAATATTAAAATATTGAAAATCTATAGGGTAGCGGTGCCGGTCAGTGTATAATAACTTTAATAATTTTTGCACATAAAGACAAATGACAATCCCCAAGATAATTTACACAATAAAAGGAGACATCTGTCAAGTAATCATGGTAATTATAACTAAATAAAGCAAATGAGAACCGACAAAATACTTTGAATAATATAAGAACAAATACAAAGTGACAAGACAGCGAAACAAGTGACAATCAACCATTTCACACAAATGGCAGTTAACAAAACAGCGAAAACAATAAACATAAACGAGTAGAATCAATCTCACATTTACAAAAACATAAAATTTTTTGTTTTTTTTTGTTTTTATAATAACTTTCCCACAACAAAAATGGAAACTAATAAAACAGTTGAGATAATAAAAATAGAGAATCCAAAGTCCGTAAGTAATTAGAATAAAATAAGAATACACAACCAATGACAGTCAGCTACACAAAAACAAATGATACTTAAAAAACAGTTCAGATATCATGTTATATGCTTATTTTTTTTTGTAATAACTATCATTATTTTGCAGGAGCATGTCAGTCATTACAGACCTGCAAAAACCATCGCATTAATGATATCCCGTCCCGACATCCCATGGCGGTGCAGTATATACAATAAGTTATATGCCGTGTTCAACACCATTGTTGTCATGTTCGGAGGCTTCTTTATTCTCTACACTTGCAATCTTGGGTACAAATCGTACAGGGCTTATCAGCAACAGAGGAAGGAGGAGATCTTTGCCATGGTTGAGCGGATCGTAGACGTCCTTCAGGGTAACTGCAGCAGCGAAGAGGGCGACGGATATCTTGTAATCAATCATGTGCGTGATATGATTTTGCCCATCAATGATCGGAAACGTATGTATTCAAACTTTGAGCTGAGTTTGCTTAGAATTATTATTTAAAAAATTTGAATATGAAGGGGTTTGAGGTTAGGAAACCAGGAAACAGCTTGGTGTATCAACAAATATCATGTGGCTAAAATAAGCTGATTTTTCAGTTTGGTGATAGTGGAAATATAGCCTTAACTGCCATTTAAGAAGGCGTGGTGTTTCGAATTTTAAAATAAATGTAGAGGGAACTCGATGAAATTGTACATTTCCTTGTCTCACAATCAGTGATTTGCTACCACAATCCACTAGCACGGAGGATGGAATTTGACAAAGTTGTTTGACAGTTTAAAACAATTCGTAGAACTTAACCTTCATGTAAAAAACCACAAGCTTTTGTTTGTGGGTACACCACGCAGGCCATATAATGTCATACACACAAGCCCAATAAAGTGGTAACTTTGTTATAGTGTATTTGCAGTAAATAATACCATGTGCACAAATTTACTATTAATACAAGATCAAGTAAAAAAATGAGGGGACACATAACTTCAGGTTAACTAAAACTAAGTTTACAAATTTGACAAAGGCTAATACAAACATTGTGCATTTAACCTTTAGTAATTTGACATTGGAAGGTGCAGTTATGTAGAAATTTCTTCTGTGTGTACAATGGAATAGGTTTGTGAGCCTTCTTTGCATGTATGTCGTACAGGAGACTTACCCAAACCGTCGAACAGAATTTTCATAAATCAAATCAACTACAAAAATTAGATAGAGAGAATTAAAAATAATCATAGTTGTGAGTTTATCCTCAAAAAAAGTTAGATTCCAAGTCTATAAATTTCCAATAAATGACAAATACAAAACTTACTTTTAAGGTTATTGTTCAGACACAAAAATTAAGACTTTTAAAAAAAGTTTATTATAATGGGTTTTAAAAAATTACAAGGTTAAAACACAGAAAATGCAGCTGGGTCATTCCATATCAAGTCAACTTGTTTGAACCTTCACATTACCAATTGTAATGAAATTAACGGATAATTATTAGTATATGGAGACAAGTAAAATTACAAATTGTGGGGCTTGAAATATTAAGGGCTTCAAAGTTATAGGCTGTCATATTTCAAGCATTTTCCCCAATAAACGTGTAATAAGACGTGGGCATGTTAAGACTTCTATGCTGAAGGTCCTGGGTTCAATTCCCAGTACCAGAACATCGGATTTTTAACGGCCGTTCTCCCTAGCAAGGCAATGGCAAACCAGCGAGGTTTTCTGCCTAGTAAATCTTCTCTGGAGTAGAAGTGTTTATACTTCCCATGGTTCGGAGCCCTCGTTAAGCTGTAGGTCTTCTATGTCTGTGGCACTCTAAATGCGCAACACAGGCATAGGAGAGAAGATCGCTACGTCTCATGAGTTAAAGCACTCTAAGAAGAAGAAACTTGTAATTTTGCGATAGTTGTTTAAATGGTGATATACAGAGTGTGTTGCAGGGACAAACTTCTAGGACTTGCAAAACACAACAAAGCAAACAACTTTTGTTAATACATGTGTGGTCAAAGTGTTTCCTTTAGAAAATAGAGCCTCTTAAAGATTCTTCAAGAAGTACCTGAAAATAGGGAAAGCAAATTGCATTTTAAATTATTTTGTACAGGTCACACGGAATTTTGAGAAAAAAAAACTTCGTAGATGTGCTTTGTGTGTAGAAGCTGGGGGGCGACATTTTGAACATTTACTATAATTTTGTTAATTTTTGAATTAGTTATTATAAATTTTTTACATGGTTTTTGCTTTGTAATTTTGGTTGTTTCTATTGCTTAGTTGTGAAACATTTTAAAGTATATGAAATGTGCTTCCATTTGATATACAGTGCTTCCCAAAAGTAACGGATAAATTCTATAAAATCGTTGAGAAAAATATTTCATAAAAATACTCGGACATGTCGATTTTTATTTTTAAATTGTCATTTGGAGATGTAATTTTCAACCCCCCACCCCTAAGCCCTAGCAACTCCAACTTTAAAATTTTAAATAGCAAAGTACCCCTTATGATACCTCATCTGATAGCTTTCTTTATGAGTACGATAAACTTCAATTGAATTGAATTGAATTTGCAACTTCCGTTTAAAACAAAAGAAAAACATAGTTCGGCTACTTTACACCCAATACATGCATATTTCAAAAACAAAGAAAAGTTAGAACACGTAGGTTTTGTTTTTTGTAAGAAGGTTAGAAACATTGATACTGTGGCTATACATTTATTCTAAAAATATCTTATTTGGTGTCTTACACAAAATTCTCCTATACTTAATAAAAAGAAAATTGTTACTTGACGAACAGATCAGCAGCCCAATATAAAAATTAGTAATTAGTAACATTTTTTTAATATATGTCTTCATGAGCAAGAATTTAGATGATAACGTATGAAAATAATTCAAGAGATGGTTTGGATGGGAGTAGTCTTCAAAGAGCATATGAAAACCAAATTACCACTCCAAAAGATTTGTTCAAATGATGTCAAAAAACCGTAGGAATGTTCAGTTTTTAAATATTACTAACACAGAATATGAAAAAGAAATAATACTATTACAGAAACGATTTAATAGAGCAGTACATACAGGGTGTATCATTAATATTGCGAAAAAATTCAGGGTGAGATTTCTTGCATAAAAATAAAAATAAAAGTTCATATAAACATGTTTCCTAAAACGCCTCGTTTCCGAGATACAGGGTGTTGAATATTATGCAATTGAAAATACAACTTTTTTGTTTCCTCTGCATCATCACTTGTCGGATCACTCTATCCAGAGTGCCATTGACTTTTCATATGAAAGTCGTTACTTTACAGCGATTTGACAGTTGTTAGGTTTGTTGCAAATAGTGAAATGTGCGATATGCATTTTTGTTACGGTCTTGCCAACGGTAATTCATTAGCAGCCAGGCGTCTTTATGAAGAAAAATACCCTAATCGTGTAATACCACATCATTCGATATTTTCTCGTCTGCATCAATGCCTTAGAGAAACTGGAAGTTTTCGAAAACTTACCGCTGAAAATGGGCGACCTCGCACAGCAGCAACTGTACAAGTGGAAGAAGAGGTGCTCCACGAAATTGACGAAAATCCTACTACAAGTACCAGGAAGATTGCTGCAAATGTAAATGTCAGTCATGTGACAGTTTTCCGGATACTGAAGAATCAACTTTTATACCCCTATCACATTCAACGAGTGCAGGCACTTTTACCAACTGATTTTCTTCCAAGAGTAACTTTTTGTCGATGGATGCAACAAAAAATTGCTGAAAATCCACAGTTCGTTGCAGAAATACTGTTCACTGATGAGGCAAATTTTTCCAGAGAAGCCATAATGAATTTCCACAACAATCACCAATGGGCTGATGAGAACCCACATGCAATAAGAGCAGGCCGCCATCAACATCAGTTTTCAGTGAATGTATGGATCGGAATTGTCGGAGACCACTTGATAGGTCCATTCTTTTTACCAGCGAGGTTAACTGGAGCAATTTATCGCCATTTTCTTGAAGAGGAGCTGCCGATGCTATTGGAAGACGTCCTACTGCCATTAAGATTACAAATGTATTTTATGCACGATGGAGCTCCGCCTCATTTCAGTTTAGTTGCTCGAGAATATTTGAACACTGTGTACCCAAACCGTTGGATAGGTCGAGGAGGCATACAACCCTGGCCTGCGCGATCTCCGGACTTAAATCCATTGGATTTTTTCCTTTGGGGTCACCTTAAACATTTGGTTTATACGAACCCGATTAAAACGCTCGAGGAATTAAGAAATCGTATAATAGCAGCTTGTCAAACAATTCGTCACACACCCGGAATTTTTGAACGTGTTCGCCAATCAATGTTGGGGGTAGTCATTTTCAACAACTGTTATAACTTATTGTTGTTGTTGCTATTGTTGTTTACATGGCATTATTGTGCTATTGTTAATTGCATAATATTCAACGCCCTGTATCTCAGAAACGAGGCATTCTTGGAGACATGTTTATATGAACTTTTATTCTTATTTTTATGCAAGGAATCTCACCCTGAATTTTTTCGCAATATTAATGATACACCCTGTATATTGATCTTTAGAAATAGAGTGTTAGTCTAAATGAAACACTAAACAACAATTGCATTCTTGCCATTGCATATTTATTTAAAAAACATAATGTCTTAATATTTGTATTGGTTTAAGAAATAATTATATTAAAAGTTTTCTCTAATATTACTTACTAAGTTGCAAGATATTAATTTTGTTAGATATATTTATTAGTGAAATAATTGTTTATTCAAAGTTATGATATAATTTGTTAAGTTTTTCTTGTAGTGTAGTTCTTGTTCTAGTAGTATTTTTTTTTTTTTTTTTTTGATACATATTTCAATGTAGTGAGACATTATTATTAAAAGTAGTACACGTTATACAACAGGTGTAGCTGTATAAAGACTACATTTAGAGTTTGTCTTGATCATAGTTTTCTTTTCAAAACTTACCTACAGTAATAACAAATCCCTCTATCTCTCTCTCTTTCCGGATTTGGGGTATCTATCGCCTTCCAGTTCCCAATAGCTTGTTCCATCCTTCTCTGTTCCTCCATCCATGATCTTGAATTCCTTTTTATTTTAATGTTTCTTTAAATCCCTGCCTCCAGCTTTTCATGGGTCAGCCTCTCTTTCAGTGTTCTGTGGGGAACTATTCCATACCATTTTTGGGTATTCGTGTTTGTTCCATCCTTTCATGCCCATACCATCCCAGCTATATTCGTTGAACTTCTTCTATTATATCTTTCTTCATTCCTATTTTGCTTCTTATTACTTCCGTTGTAACATGTTCACTTTTGAGATCCTTTCAGGAACCCCAACAGTCCAGTTTTGCAGTTCTTTAGTCTTTCCCCATTTTATCTGAAATTGCCATATGTCATCATACTTTTAACTAGTAATACCAAATCGAAAAATTGAACTTGTCCAATCGCACTGTTAAACCCAAATTTTGTGACTTGGAAATTTTTAGGCGTTTCTGGTGTATTTTTAGTAACAAGCATTTATATTTTGCAAGTATGCAACATATGCATATTGTGCCACTTTGTTTACTGTATCAGCAGTGACGAATATACTGTGTTAAGAAAAGTTCATTCCTGTCCATTACATGCAAGAAGTACACACCAAATCAGATATTGTGCTTTAGTAGGCATTTACTTATGAAGTTACCGCATTTCTTATGGCGTGCCGCGAAACGTCTTTACTAACGTGTTTGTATTCTACATACTTGATTTATGTTTATTACTGTACTGTGATTGACTGTGAATTAACAAGTAAATACAATGCCTAGGTTGTGTGTAAATAATGTCAACAGTTTTTGTTATGTGTGTGGGGAACTAACTTTTAAATCGCAAACACATACTTTCGCCTCACTTGCACGAAGAGTTTACGATTTTTATTTCGGAGTTAAAGTACAGGTTGGTTGAAAGTTACAAAACGTAAAATGCGCTTGCAGTACCAATGGTATGGAGCGAACAGAAAGACCATGCCACAGATTGTTACTTTTGCCACATTACCATACTGGTCATGGGATCCCAGTCCAAGCATACTTTGCAGTATCCCAATTTACCATCAGCTTTACGACCCGTCTAACATAGTGAAGATAATCCTATCCCAAATCCACCAGAATCTTGGAGTTTGGACGAAGAAGAACCTAAAAGCACCGGTGTTCCAACTGATGATATGCAATTCGCAAAGGAAATCGACAATGAACCACTATTTCAAGCACCAGAATGTTCAGCAGAACCACATCTGATTTCACAGGCTGAACTGAATGATTTAGTTCGAGATTTAAAACTAGCAAAATCACAGTCAGAACTTCTAGCATCGAGATTAAAAGAATGAAATCTCCTCGAAGGTAACGTACATATAACTCACTTCCGAAAATGTCAAAAAGGACTTACACATTGTTTCGCTCAAGAAGGGACTTTGGTATATTGCACGGATGTTGACAATGTATTTCACGCATTAGGACAGAAACACGAACCAAGTAATTGACGCCTATTTATAGATTCTTCAAAACTTAACTTAAAAGCAGTTTTGCTTCACAACGGCAATAAATACCCATCTGTACCTATAGCTCATGCCGTTCATATGAAGGAATCATATGAGAATATGCGATATCTCCTAGAGCACATCCGGTATAATGAAGACGTAAACGTGATAGCGCCTCTTCTTGGGGTATACAAAATATTGTTGTTTCCTGTGGGAATGGGACATCCGTGCACGAGATCGTCACTATATACAAAAGGAATGCCCACTACGTGAAGCACTAACTCCGGGTCAAAAAAATATTACCAACGAACCACTGGTTGATCCTAAAAACATATTTCTACCACCATTGCATATTAAATTGGTCTTAATGAAAAATTTCGTTAAAGCACTGGATCGGAACAGAAGAGGGTTTTTGTGTCTGAAACATAAATGTCCGAGAGCTAGTGAGACACAAATTAAAGAGAGCATATTTTTGGGACCACAAATACGAGAAGTAATGAAAGATGGCGAATTTGAGAACTTGCTGAATGAAGTTGACGTAAGAGCAAGGGGAGCTTTTACAACAGTTGTGACCAATTTTCTTGGAAATGTCAAAGTTGAAAATTACAAAAATCTTGTGACTGAATTACTTAATGCCTACAGAGAAATGGGATGTAACATGTCTTGAAAAATTCACTTTCGGGATGTTCATCTCGATTTCTTTCGGGAAAATTTAGGTGCCGTAAGCGACGGACATGGAGAACGGTCCCACCAAGATTTTGCAACCATGGAAAAGGGATACCAAGGCAAAAGGAGTCCTAGTTTGCTTGCTGATTACTGCTGGACAATAATCCGTGATGCCCCAGAGACCAAATATCACCGTAAAACATCCTCAACGACATTTTGAAGTAAGGACAATATTAAGAACATACCGATATCGATATATTTCCGTATAACGCACAACACTTCGTAGCAAATAAATATGTGGGTGATAGAGAAAATCCAATGTCATTTTTTGCTTTCTGGTGAAATTTTACATAACATACGCCATGTGTTGTCCATGTCGCAAAAAAAAAGTTGATTTTTGTTTACCAGTGTCATCAGAGGTAAAGTATTTTTAATTATCAAAAGTTTCTAACACACGCAAGTTACGATTATCATTACAAACGAAATTATTGAATTATTGAATCTTAATAAGTTTGTATATCATAGCAATCGATTTTTCTAGACGTTGGTATCTATAACACCTTATAAGTTGTTTGTTCTTAGTACCAAAATGTCTAATTGGCAGCGATATAGACGCAGCATTACGTTACGAAGCCGGCCTGGATGGTCTAGCTAGTGGTTAGCGCACCGGCACTAGGTCCAAAGAATGCGGGTTCGATCTTGGCTGATGTCGATGAGATTTTTACAGGCGGGTGGCGGGAATCTGAAAGTGGGCCTTCCGTCGTAAACGAAATAAAGCCGTAGGTCCCGTGGCACCGTGTTGTTTGACATGTTAAAAATCGCTGCTGGGGTTGGAACTACCTCAGGTGAGCAACATTCATAATTAGGGTGTACAATGCATCAAATATGACCTGAGTGCATAGACATACTTGGAAAACCGCGTCCTAGATCTCGCTCTCTCAAAGTATAAAGACAATAATTACATAATGAACTATTTAAATCGTAAACGTGCTGTTTCTATAACTATACCTGTTTATTATCATACTCAAATACGTATCAAGTAAATAAAAAAAGTCGGTTGGAATTATTAATCCTATTATATCGAGTTACTAATTATGTCATAATGTTCCAACGCGTTATCGTGCAAGCCTATTGTTTATTACCTTAAATTATTAATCTTCTTAAACAATGATTTACAATAAAAATGTGCATTAGCATTTATTTCATTATTATCGCTGGTAGCCCTATCAGAGAGATGACTGTTAGGAAATAACATGCAGCTCAGTAGTGAATTATTATACAATTTCCATATGCTATGGACAAACGTCACCTCTGTAAACAGTCTTGTTTATTTTTTTCTAGATTACATCAATATGTGGAGATTTAACTTTCTTAAAATAAAATAATAATAGAAGCGACGGATATAATAATTTTTTAAGTCAAAGCTAACCACATTACTTTCACCGAAATAAAGTAACAAGAATGAACTAATTTTAGCATACATTTTACATTGAGTTTGTTTTTGTGCAGGAGGAGTTTTTTTTTATTTGGTTAATACGCGTAAAAATTGAAACAGGTTGTACCTGCCCCCAGCATGATTTCTTCCATTTACTTCTGCTTAACAATCTAATGCAATCGGGATTCAAAATTTAAATTCGCAACCAATTTATTAGCCTTGATTAAAGTTAGGTAACATAAAATTATGGCTGTAATGCGAAACTCGACAGTTATGTCGGAAATTGTGTATTCAATGAATTAAATCGATCAACCATGTCAATAAAGCGGTTTCTTATTAATTAATACTGAAGAATTTAAGCAAGTCATATTATAAGATACCTAGACTATAATAACAAATAAAAGATGGGGGGAAATATAATTTAGAGATCTAGAAAACTGTTTACTTATTTGTATATGCATTTGTTATTATAACTTACTACCGATAAATGCGTAAAAAATAATTACTAAAAATTGTAGATTCTTCTGAGACTATTTCTTCTGTACGTGCAGTACATTTTGGAAATAGTGCGTAATGCGAACAGTATTCGGAAAAGACCCTTCATTAAGCGATTTTTGTAACTGTGATTCAATAATATATATTTTTAAATATTAAGGAAACTTTAACTGAACTGAATTTTTTTGATAGTTTCCGTTTATTACATGTTCATGAACTTTTTTTCAAGTTATTCTGCTATTGCAGCGTTGTAAATAGACTACAGCTAACTGGTAGGTAAGATTTAACAACTTGTAACTTGCAGCGGTAGATACACGTTATGCAGATACGTGATAATGTGCATGTCCGTAAAAGAAGAAACGATTAAATTAAGATAAATTTTTAACTGATTTTCGACAACTTAAACGTTATCGGCCAACACCCTTTGCAAACTGAATTAATTACAAAAAGACTATAATCCAATAGTCATTACGCTTCACCTGCAAACTATTCCGTTCTCTATATACTCAAAATGGATAGTAGAAAGTATAAATGTGGATTTTCCTGTAGCTTTAGTAACCATTCTCTTTATTTAATAAAGGTCGTTTTCAAAGGCAACGTCTATTAGGTGTTTTAATAAGCATATAATCAGTGAGTGTTCTCCTGATTTTTTATGATTAGGTAATTCTTGTCAATTAAGTTTGCATTATTTGCAATTTGTTTATTGTTTAAATTATACTTGCATAATAAAAAAAAAACTAGGAACGGTTTTGACTGCTTTCAAACAAATAAAAGAGTGTAAGACAATTAGTGTCAAACTGAGGTTTTTGGACCACCATATTAAAAAATATACGTTTCATACAATTCTTAATTTACTGCAAAGTTTTCTATCGGTAAAATCTTAGAGTTTTCATTACCTAAACACTGCAGGAAGTTAAACGAAAACTCAATTCCGACAAAAACCAATTTTCCTTTTATTGTTAAATACTATTATGAAATCGCAGTAGAGATATTATCTGTGATGACTCCTTTACAAATTTCTTTTAATGTCCATACAGCACAGAAATGCACAGTGGTATGTAAAATAACGATTCTTTTTAAACAGTCAGCAGGTTATCTTGCTTAAAATAAAGTAGCAACCTTAGGTCTTATATCTTTATTAACGCCTATACTGTAGATTTTATCTAATATCAAGTACAATAAATAATAATCTTTAGTTAAGATGTTCGTATATTTTTTGATTTACAAACAAAAGACTTGATTACATAAAAATAATATATACAGTGTATTCGAGGCAAACGGCAAATGATATAGATTCATGTAAAAGCGAATAATTATTCGGCATATCACAACTCATAGGAATCGTTTAAAAGTCTATTAATATTACTTAGCTTATTATTATTTGCCGGAACGGGAATACTCTTATTTGTGGATAACGTGGATATTATTAGAGCTGGTGCAAAACGGATTTAACATTATGAAACTCAATTTTCGCATACTTCGAAACTCTAACCAAATTTCTATACGCCTTTAGAATTCGAAAAAATAGACATCAGTTGCTGTATCCGTTACAATCAGTCTTCGTTCAGTTCTATAATCCGATAAGTTTATTTTACAAGTAACTAATTTAAGTCTAGAGGAAAAAGGGTCTTCTTATAATGGGTTGCAAAAATGTATATTTTTTTTAGTAAGTTGGGAACGAAGAAATCCGGGTGGAATATTTTGAATTTGTTCCGATACGGGTTTGCTTGATTTATCTTAGCAAAATATACAAAAAAAGGTACTTTTTTATAATAATCGCTAGCACAGAGCTCTCCAAACTTTTTTTGACCATCGACCCCTTCAAGAGTTTCTCAACTTTGTATATTGTTTATTTTACAGTATTTATTATTTATATTACATATATTTAATATAATTATATCTAATCAGATGCATTATAATAAGACTTTTATACAGTTAGTAAAATTGACCTACATTGACAATGTGATGGATGCCCTTGGTAACTCTTGGCAAGGTTAGCAGTGTTGAGTTCAAAATTAGTACCCATTAAATATCACCACTGAATTATACAAGGTTTGTTCAACTGAAACTCATCTTTGACCAACTTAGCCTTGAAAACAAATGAATTAATTCAAATGACGTTTGTTAATGTTAGTAGTGTTTGCAATTAACAAATTTATGGCGTTTGAATTTGATTTTGACTTTTAGAAAACCCGTCCAAGTTTGATCAGCGTGCGGTCCTACAATTTTTATGCGCTGAGGGTGTGCAGCCATAGCAGATTCATACGCGAATGCAAGCAGTGTATGGAAATGCATGCATTGCATACTCAACCCTGAAGGAATGGTGTTGAAAATTTAAGAATGGAAGAAGGGGACTATGAATGAGCCGCGACCAGGTGCACGGTGTACTGTATTAACAGAAAATAATATGGCATGTGTGGAAGGCCTTATTACAGAAAATCGTCGAATTTTAATTGGCGAAATTTCAGAAATTGTTGGTGCGAGTGTAGGATCTGCCCATAGCATTGTTCGCAATGTGGGTTACAGCAAAGTTTGTTCGCAATGGATTCGGCGGTTCTTGTCTAATGAACAAAAATGCTTGTGAATGGGCTTATCTCTGCAATACCTCACAGACTATAGGCAAAATGGTGATGACTTTCTTCTGTCAATAGTTGCTGGTCACGAAACTTGGTGCCATTACTACGAGCCATCCAGTAAATTATCGGCGATGCAGTGGAAGCATTCAAGTTCACCACCACCGAAGAAGTTTAAAGCAAGGTGATTTTTCTTCGACCATGATCTTTGTTTATAGAGTTTAAGGAACCTGGAGTAAATGTCAATGCAAACCTGTACAATGAAATATTGAACAATCTTCATCAAGCAATGGGACGGAAACGTCCAGGAAAACATACGCATGGAGTCATTTTGCTGCACGACAATGCTAGGCCTCATGTTGCTAATGTGGTAAAAGAAAATCTTCAACGAAAGAAATGGAGGGTTTTAGAACATCCGCCCTACAGCCCTGATCTTTCGCCTTGCGATTTCCATATTTTTGTACCGCTGAAAAATGCGTTAAAAGGTCTGCATTTTGGGTCTGACGCAGAAGATAGCTGTGGAAGACTTCTTCAATCAGCCGGCACAAGAATTCTATGGGCTGGTATACATCAGAATGGGATAGGTACCTTAGCTGTGACGGTAATTATTTGTAATTAAATTGTTGAATAAGTTGTTTATAAAGCAAAGATGAGTTTCAATTGAAAACACCTCGTATATATATAACGTATTTCTCTGATTTGCTAAGATGGAATTAATATGGCTGCAACCAGCTTTAACCATATACGAACTTAGAAGTGTGAGCAAAAAGAGAAGTACAATTTCAGAATGTTTTGTATATTTTTCTACAATATTTATATTCGTCTAAAGTAGCTTACAGTCCCATTTTTAAAAAGCGTCCTCGCTTCAAGATCAACTGACAATTCAATAACTTTATCTTGTACTACATTCGATGTTTTCCACTTCTGTCAAAATAGCACTATAATGCAATTCGGGATGTGCATGTTTTCTAACAATGAGCGAGCGGCTTTCCGAATGGGATTTAGTACCTGTGATCACTTACTTACTGTTACAATCCTAATAGAAAAGTCAATAGAATATAATCTCCCGTTATATATGGCGTTAGTTGATTATAACAAAGCGTTCGACTCCATTGAACATTGGGCAATAATGGAAGAACTTATCATGCTAGAATAGCCTCACAATACACAACACTGATAAAAAACATATATAAACATGCCAGCGCAACAATTAAGTTACATGCAAGTAGTAATAGCTTCTCGATTGATAGAGGAATTAGACAAGGAGACGCAATATCTCCAAAATTAATCAATTTGGCTCTTGAAGGAATATTGAAAAAAATTTATTGGTCAAATAAAGGGATGAATATAAATGGAGAGAGACTAAATCATTTAAGATTTGTCGACGATGTTGTTTTGTTTGCGTGCAATGAGGATGATCGGCACACCATGATAAAAGGATTAGAAGAAACATCCAGGAAAATAAGTCTAAAGGTTAATCTGGCTAAGACGAAGACGATGTGCCCCGAAGACTCACAAATAACTATCAGTGGAACTACCCTAGAAAATGTCAACGAGTATATATATCTGGAACAAATCGTAACATTAAGGAAAGAAATCAAAGAACTTGAGATAGAAAGAAGAAGATGACTAGCTTGGGCAGCGTTTGGAAAATGAGCCTATATTCTAGAAAACAAGAAAATACCCCACCATTTGCGATCTAAGGTATTTCACCAATATACCTCTTGTAGTGACCTATGGCGCGCAGACATGCACTTTGACAAAACAAATAAAAACAAAAGAAGTCACTCAAAGATCAATGGAGAGAGCAATGATATGAGATAAAAAGAGAAACGAGTGGATAAGGCATACAACTAAACTCACCGATATAGTAAGAAGAATGACAAATTTGAAATGGGAATATGCAGGACATACAGCACGAACAAAAGACAACAGATGGAACATTAAAATTATCCAAAGGAGACCATGGGCAGGAAAAAGACACTGATGCAGGCCAATAAGAAGATGGTATGATGACATAAAAAAGTGGTCGGGTTACTATGGATAAGAGTAGCACAAAATCGTGATACCTGGAAAGACTTGAGGAAGGCTTATGCTCAATACTGGGCGAACTGAGGGCTAAAGAAGAGGAGAAGAAGATATCCTCTAAATCCACAAAACGCAATTTAAAATAATTGCTTCATTTTGGAAGAGGCTTAGTGTATATTTCCAAATCTTCATCTTGTACTACCGATTGTCGCAGATTCGAAAAGTACCGAAAATCTCTTCCTAACAATGAAAGTTAAACAAGTCCTTTAAAACTTTAGTGCTCATTTTATAAAAATAACATATACTGCATTTTACTATTTTTAAGCATAATTTGTTCCACTATATTTTACTATTAAATTAAGATATACTTATTTACTATATTGGTGATTTTTAATTAACTTTTCTCTATTGACCCCCGAGCTTGAACCGACCCCTAAGAATGTCATATCGACCCCTAGGGGTCGATATAGTTCACTTTGAGATCCACTGCAGTGTAACAACTGTGAATTGGTCAGCGAAATCTCCAGATTTAACCCATCTAATTTTATCTTTGAGTTTACATTAAAATTAAAAAGTTGTTCTTCTAGGTGAGCATTACAACCGAAGAAATCAATATTGTAATGTATTACTGTCTGTCTTAACAATGGATATGATCGGTTAAGATCTATTGAGAACTATTTCAGTAAAAAATGTCAAATATGTGCAAACATTATTTCTTCCCTACTACTTAGCAATATTAGATTGGGACGTTTAAGTAGCTATAAAAAACTACAGTAGTTGCTTGATTATTATTTATTTCTATTACATATATATCATATCATTTGGCCACTAGGGAGAGATAAAGATATTTAAAGAGATTCGTACCATATAAACCAAAAATGCTATTAAGATACTCCTTAATCAAAGCTGTTGCGGGTGGAAGTTTACGATTTAATGTTAAATCAACGCTTCTCTATTTTCAGTATATTATTTACTAATTATTCTTTAATATTAAGATCTATTTCTGGTTTTATGTAAAAAGCATTTGAAAGGAAAACGCTATTTCTAGAGTTTAGAGAGAAGCTGTATTTAAATTGTTATTATGTGATCTTTCTCCGACTTCATCTTTAGAAAGGAAAAGCTTCTGACGTAACCATTTAGAATTCTGTGTCGGAAGCAAACAGTGGGTGGGAATATCGAAGACAATTTACATGTTATAATTAACTCGCAGGATGTCCTTAGAGAAAACACTCTAATAAAAACACGCAATGTAAGGTTAGATTATTCTGCAAAACGATGTAATTTAGATGTAGGATGCAACATTAACTAACAGTCTTGGTTATAATTTTACATTAAATTAATTAGGAAATGTGCAACAGTTAACATTTTACTTAATACGGTAGCATTGTGTCTAGTAGCTGCATTAAATGTTCCGCTTCTTAATTCGTTATTACATCTGTATCGTAAATGGTGTTTACGACGGTCTGAAATTACCAGAATACGAGCCAATTTGTGGCCGTATTCGGTTCAAGCAAACTTTACCATAAAACTGGGCCAAGGATGATATTAATGAAGACTTAATATTTCGATACAAGTTTAACAGAAACGTTCAGTTTCATTTTCAGTCTCAATCGTACCACAAAACTAGGTAAACTGGCGTATCCTGAAAAAAGGAATATTTCATGTTTTATGTTTTATTTTTTAAGCTTTGAAAGTTTTTATAACAACGCAGTCGCTTCTCACAAGCATTTAAGTTATATAATTTAAGATAATTCGATAAGAATATCAGATTCGTGATGTTATCTTTCTTATTTAGAAAACGAAATAAGACATGTATAAAATATATTTAAAATCAATTTGAACTTCTTAAATTAGATTAGAAACTCAAACACTATAATTTTTCTACGATATATCAAAACAAAAAAGTTTCAATCGCAGAAATAGCATTAAAATAAGAAAACAGTTTTTTTTTCAAAATGATGAAAATCTATAAATATTAAAAGGCAAATATCCATTTAAAGAAAAATTAATGTCATGGCTCTGGACGAGGCAAGAGAATGAAGGAATATCAAGAGTGTATCAATGTTGGTACAAAAACGACGAAAAAAGGATCGCGAAGTAAATGATAAGAGAATAGCAAATAATACCAGCATTTGTAAGACAAGACAGTACCAAAAGTGCAAAAATGATAAATAAATATACGAAGTTTGGTAATTTATTTACCGGAATGGCACAATAAGAAAAAACACAATTTATGGAACACGAAAAGTATTTGCTATTTTTCAAAATAATCTCCATTTGCTTCAATATACTTAGTATAACGTTTCTGAAAACATTCTGCAAAGGCATGCGAAGAAACGGCGATTCGGCGATTTTTTTTAAATTACTTTTACGTTATGAAATCATTTACTTTTGAGAACACTTTTCACTTTATTAAGAGTGTGATGGTTCCCAGTTGCCGTCAGGAAATGCGCTGCAGTAGTCTCTTCATCCCTTTAGCGTAGAATATACTATTTACTGTTTGTTCTGAAGCACAAATTCGTTATGATTTGTTTGGTTTCGAATTTTACAAAAACATTCTAGGTGCGGTGATGATTTTCCGATACACGGGGATTCGCGTTTAGGGTGGCACTGAAGCAACCATGACTAATTTTCAATGACAATACGGTTAAGAAAAGTTGTTTTTCCTTACCCGTAGGACTATGCGGGACGAACTTTCCTCGATTCTGCCTCTTTCCCAAATCAGCATGTAAAGCGTGTGGAATCGAGTGACTTCAGTATTGCAGCGTCAATCCGGGAACTGAACTGCCAAACCATGTACAAAAGCTTTTTCAAATGCAGTATTTTAAAACATGACATAAGTAAAGAACAAATACAAAGATCAGAAAAAATGACAGAAGAACTCGGTTGAAGCGCAGGGAAGGAATCACCATACAGAAAATAAGAAAGAAACAACTAGGATGATACAGTTATGTAAAAAAAAATCTGAGAACGTAGATTTGATAAGTGAACAACGGAGAAAAAGAGAAGAAATAATTAAAACTACTGAGGAAAACGGCACTCCAAATGACAGTTGTACAAATAAGAATTATAACGCATTTGGTACACGGAAGAAGCAGAACAAAAACAAATTGGTAATTGAAAATTGAAACATTAATTGCATATCACTTATTGTTAGATTTCGATAATGATTGACGAACAATTAATTTCAAGCATGTGTTTTGATATCACTAATTACATACTTAATTGTTTTGCGATTTGTGGCTATAATTTGGACATTATTATGAAAAAAGTATCTTAAGTACTAATAATAATGGCATTTATAGCGTATGTGCTTATTCATTATCTTGTAATAATATTATTAATATAACGGTATTTACTTATTAACAAAGTATTACATTTATCCTAAATTCTACAAACTACATAAACATATTTCCTAAAATACGTTTGTCCTACAGACCATAACTTCATATTACTGAATATTAGCGAATTATAACCCGCATACCGTGTTTCCTACATACCTCTCTAAAGAAAACCAACATTATTGTTATACGGGTAACCTTAACTACATTTCCTTAAATTTAATAAAACCGTACAACAAAAACGGCACCATTTCTTGAATTGTTAGATGCCAAGGTATATATTATATATATATATATATATATACCGGGTGAATATTCCTAAACCGAACATAGGCAATAAACATGGGAAAAAGGTTTTTCGCAGATTGCTGCTCTCCATTTTAACTTAGAGGGTTTATAATGACACCCATCGAAAGAAGACTTTTTCCTCGTCTAATGATATCCGAATTAGTTAATTTTCAGTTGTATTTCTCATTATTTTAGCAAACATTCGCAATAAATCCAATTCGGAAAAATCATGTTGAGCCATGACTCGTAAGACAATAGACAGATTCAAAAGTCATTCAAGTGATAGATTCATTATGCCGTTGGCGACTATGATTTTAAGATTTCCAATTTTATTTACTGAAATCAATTGGAAAAAAAATCACGTGGGTCATGCCTGAAAACAAGT
>JABXWE010056498.1:0-11068 GCA_014611495.1 Limonius californicus | reverse complement strand
CACCAAAACAATTTTTGTAACATCACTACATTCGGGCCACGTTCTATAGAGAATGTCGTTAAAGCAATTTCGCGTAGTTTGAAATTAACAGGACGGCTGTCTTTACGATTTGAGCCAATTAAAAAGCAAGTAAGTGTAATTAATGACCGCCACTACCAGCTGGTTACCATTACTCTTAACTTGGTTTAGAGATCTAAGATGCATTATGTCATATGTCAAGTGCCATGACCTTGCGATGGAACGTCATTTACAAAAGTTGATAAGTTAAGACGTTCCAAACAACCCAGACAATATATTATAACGGAAATGCTTTTGGCTTTGCCCTTGCGTTTATCAAACGCGTCAGCTAAAAGTTCGACGTCTTTTAAAAAGATATGGCAGTGGCGTAACCACAAAATGTTTACACCACAAACATTATCACTAAAACAAAAAAGTTAGAAATTATCTCTATATTTTTTTAATACTGATAAAACTGTTTTAGGCGAAAATCTTACCGGGCATTATTATGTAATGCAAAGCAAGGAATCCTACCGTAAATACATTTGACCCTCCTATAACACGGTAGATAGATTCCTAGAAAATGCCGTGTTATGTGAAACGGTGTTATAGGAGACCCAGAGTCAGTACAAAAAAAATAAGCAATTTTACCGCTCCCTTTTGAATTTTTGGTTTCTTTCAGCGGATGGGTCTTCAAGATAGATGATTCTAGATTTTTAGCTCAGCTTGGCCTTCCCGTAAACTTTTTAATGTTAATTTATTACCTTCACAATCTTCATTACTGCTGTTCTCCTTAGAATCGACTTGATTTACAAATCCTGATGCCATTTCCAGCAAATCCGTTTCACTAATTTCTTCTTCCATCAATAAATCATGAACGTCCTGAACAGTTACATCCTCAAAACCATCGCCTCCGATCGATTTAGCAAGTTCTAAAATACTACCAATTTCATTTTCTGATAATTCAAGCCCGTTTTCTATTTCAAGTAACGATGGTCAAATCTTTTAACGTTTAACGTTGATATTTTTATTTCTTTCAACTAGAAGGATATGATTTCGATAGAGTGTTCAATTGAAAATTGCTTCCTAGCTTCCATTACATCAATTGATCTCGATTTAGTTGTGTAAAATCCATTGTAATGATCTTCTGATGTAGTAAGTCTTGCAGATATAAATAATACCTTGATCCAATGGCTGGAACAGTGAAATAGTGTTTGGTGGTAGAAACACTACCTGGACGTTGGGATGACACGAATCTTGTAGGTGCCCTGGAACATTATCTAATAGTAAGTTGAAGTTGAAGTTCAAATACTTCTTCTTTAAATAATGTTCAACCTCTGGCACAAAAGACTAAAAACCATTCTCTAAATAAATCTCCAGTTACCCACGCTTTTGAATTTTCTTTCCAATATACCGGTAAGGTGTTTTTATTTACGCCTTTACGTACACGGGGAGTTGAAGATTTATGAACAAGCAAGAGTTTTGTCATAAGATCTCCTAATGCAATACTGCACAAAAGAAGCGTTAGACTATCTTTTTTTTTAATTAGCCCGTATCATCCAATTGTTGGGCAAGGGCGTCCCCCATAAGGGGGGAGGACTATCTTTAGATACCTTAAATTCGGATGCTGCATTTTCTGGTGCCGATATAAAAGACTTTTTTCACCAAAGCTCAGTTTCATCGGCATTAAAAACTTGATGTGATGTGTATCCTTGCTCTTCTATAACTTTTTGAATTTTTTATGGATACGTCCTGGCAGCATCATGATCAGCCAACGCAGATTCGCTCTGAATTCTTATGCTATGAATTTCAAAACGTTTTTTAAATTTTTCAAACCAACCTTTGCTTGCCACAAAAACTGGACTGACAGAGGGTTCTCAATTTTCTTTAAAGTGTTTGTAAATTTTAAGAACTTTTATTTAAATATATTGTCGTCTAATAAAATCCTTTTTTGGCAGCTATCATCATTTCATACGCTATGTGCCTCTTCGACGAGCTGTATAGTTTGCAGATATCAAAGATCCTACTGCAACAGCAATTCTAATTTTATTTTATTTTTCTTAATGGTTCGGACTGTTGCTTC
Source organism: Limonius californicus (assembly GCA_014611495.1). Classification (NCBI taxonomy): domain Eukaryota; kingdom Metazoa; phylum Arthropoda; class Insecta; order Coleoptera; family Elateridae; genus Limonius; species Limonius californicus. Next base: position 8,988 of record JABXWE010056498.1, on the reverse strand, counting down.
AATTAATTTTAGAGTTTTGCAATGCATGATGTTTTTTCTACTTTTATAAGATGGTACAAAAGTTATACTTTCACATCCAGAGAAACAAATGTTATCTTCATTGTTTTTTTGGTTGTTATCAGATATGGTTTAGGACTGAAATATAATTTTCCAAAAATTCATCTTCAAAATAAAAAGGAACTCTTTACACATACCCAAAAAGGCTTAAAATAAGTTCCTTCCAAAACCACAAACACTAGAATTTCTTTAAATAATATTTTCTGCTACTCATGCACATGAAAACTTAAAACACCAAATACGCAACGATGTGCACTTAACTTAGAAAGGAAGCCTTCATAAAATAAAATTCGGGTATTCCACCAATTGTATTTTATTCTTGTATGTACGTACCCCGTGCGGGGTTGCCTGCCCCCATCAAGGGCCACCCCAGGTGGCGGATAGGGGAATGTCCACCAGATATGGTGGGTACCGGGGAAATGAAATACCCGGAGCAGACCAAAACTGGTATATCGAAGAGGGCAGCGGTTCATCCATTAAGTGGCCTAGGTGGAGTTTCAGTGAGATGGTACAGCTTCAACACCAAAACATACAAGCGGTGAGGGCATTCCTTGGTACCGGTTGTATCACCGCGATGTGTAAGGCAAATTCCCAAAGAAACAATATGGCAAATACAAACAAGGAAGAAACGGCCCTTAGTCTCCGGCGGGCCTTAGATGGCCAAAGGGGGCGAAGAATCGCCGGGTGGAACATAACAAACGCAACTGTCAAGGTAGGCACGTAGTACGTGAGAAGTTTACAAGAATCGGGTAAACCAGCTAACTTGCAAAAAGAGATGGAGCGCTTAGAAATTAATATATTAGGAGTAAGTGAAACACGATGGAAAGACAGTGGAAAATTCAAGACACCTAATGGTAACATTATATACCACTCAGGAAATAACAACAATAGTGAATATGGGGTAGCTATAGTAATAACAAATAATAGAAAAATATATAGAAAACTTTATACCGACCTCTAATAGATTAATAATGCTACAGTTACGAAGATACCCTACTGCAAATATAATCCAAGTATATGCTCCAACTGCTGATAAACCAGATAATGAAGTTGACGACATGTACGAAAAGATAAACCACCTCCTGAACAACACATATAAACAAAACATATATATAATAATGGGAGATATGAACACGAAGGTCGGAAGGGGAAGGACAACAAACATAGTAGGCAATTTTGGACTAGGAGAAAGACATGACAGAGGAGATAGACTAATCCAGTTCTGCTAAGAAAAGGACCTGACAATAACAAACACCTGGTTGACCTACCATTCCAGCGTCTTTATGCGAGGACGTCACCACTACACAATGACGAACGAATAGTAATACAGCAAAGCCACTACGTAATAATCAGTCAACGCAACGCAACGATATACTCAGTGTCGAAACCTACCCGGGGGCCGACATTCATGCCGACCACAATTCAGTAGTAGTCAAGATGAAAGATAAACTCAATAGAACACATAAACCGAAACAAAAGTAAAGCATAGAAACGAGAATACTTAAAAACGCAGAAATAAAGACAGAAGTGAAAAACGGAATAAAGCAAAACATTAAAAGCATAGAAAGTACTAATGACATAGAAAACCTATGCCAACCGTATAAGAACAGTATACTGAAAACAGAAGACATAGAAAGAAATACAGAACAGAAAACAGCTAAAAAGAAAAGGATAATGACAGAGATCTTAGACACAATGGAAGAAATAATAGACATAATAGATACAAAGAAATATCAAACAATACACAGAGAATTTAAAAGAAAAATATCCAATGCCAAAGAAACAGGGTTGAAAAACATGACGATTTTGATCTTCATAAACGAATCAAGGAATTAACCAGGAACTACAAAAATGCTAGATCAATAGTAGTGACAGACTGCAACAATAGAGTCAATACAACACAACATGAAAAATATGAAAGTATGGGAAACATACATTCAGGAACTCTTTGCCGACACACGACCAACAACATACAGCCAAGTTAATGCAAATAAAGAAGAAGGGCCAGATATTCTAGTAGCCGAAGTTGAAAAAGCAATAAAGATAAGTTCTGTAGGAACGGCGCCAGGAGAGGATGACATTAATTCCAGAATTCATAAAACTCTCGGACGATGAAGGCGTTAAATTACTAAAAAAAACTATTTAATCTAATATACCAACGAGGTAGCATAGCAGAAGACTGGCTAAAGTCGATATTCATAACTATCCCTAAATAAACCGAACGCAAGAAAATTGAATCAGTATCGTACAATTAGCCTCATGAGCCACGCACTAAAGATCTTGCTACGGATTATATACGAACATATAAAGCAAAAGTGTGAAGATTACATAGGACACACACAATTTGGGTTTAGAGCCGGCATGGACCTTGATTGCTACATCTAAGAACTCATACGATGACAACGCTATTTTGAGAATGAAGATAGGGAACATATTATCTACATCGCGTAACATAATAGAAGGTATCCAATGTTTAAAATATATAAGCAGAAGCACAGACAATAAATATCCAGAAGACTATATTTTAACATTGAAGGGGAAATCCATCATTTACAACTAGACAACTCAGAAGAAATAGAAGATTGGGAAAACTAGAAATACTTTGGAATGATATTTGACAAAACCTGTTGGAACGAAAAGGAAATAAGACCAAGATTAATAGAGGCAAGGAAAGTGATAGAGTGTTTAAATAGAATCCTGTGAAGTAAGCACATAACAAAGCATTGAAGATATAATATATTGCTATACGTCATTATTCGCCAACCAGCTCAAGCACAAAACTGTTCTCTCAGGGTATCTCTCATGGCTTCGACTCGTATAAAAACAGAAAAAAAAAGAAACGTTCAACAAAAAATTTTACAACACGCGCAAATGCGGAAAACTGTCACCTTGCTTCAATGTTCCTGGAACCAGCCCATCCTTTTCAGCTCCACCGCTTTCACCCAACCTTGCCACGCCAAAACCACTCTTCACCTGCGACGATTAAAACTTCATTTTACTTGATGATACTGTATTCTCCGTTTTTTTTTAAAATACAACTTTTATCTGACATCCACCAAATTACCAATTTTAAGAACCTTTTTAATAAACAGAAAACCAACTTCCTCCCTTAATTTTCCTTAGCTACCAATCAAAATACAAAGATTATGACAGATGGGATAACTGTCAGCTGTCAAAACCCATTTTTTTTTAAATATTATTTATTTACAAGAAATAACAATAAAACCTTCAAATAGCACCCCCGCCAAATTAGTATCTAAGCCCCCCCATTATAATATCATAGCATTTTCCCTCTCTAAGAGTTTTTACAAATTTTGCTTCACCGATGCAAAATTTTAAATACTCTTATACTAATCACAACACAGCAATTACATGAACATTAACAAAAATTATCAAACATAACTTACATTGTCATTAACATCAGAATTATGAAACAGATTGACGTTAACATAAAAATTATGAAGCAGAACTTATATTAACATTAACATAAACATTACAAACAATTACCATTTTCTTAATGCGTTTCCTTAAGATTTTTTACATAGTTTTATAGATTTTACTATTTTTAATTTTTTTTTTAATTGTCTTTTCCTGTTTTTAATTTATTTTTCAAGATTTTAAACATTAACTAAACTAAATACTATTCCTAACCTAAATGTCCCTCTCCCTCTCTAAATGGTATTTCATAAATAAGGATAAACAATCCAATTGCCCTTTTAGAACGTAATAAGTTTATTTCGGATTCAGTCTTAATTATTTTAAGATATTTAACTTTTAAGTAGATTAAATGTTGTTTAAAATCTTTTTTATTTTCCTCTATTACTTCAACACCCTTCCCACTAATTTGTGAGCCATGTAAATTATTTTCATCAAGTTCTTCATTCATTTTCATATCATATCCTCCACATTCATTATCATTTTCATTGAATTGCTTCCCCTTTTCCTTATTATTTCTATCAAATCTTTCTATCATATTCCTATCATATCCATCAATCTTTCCTAGCATATTGTTATCACGTTTATCGATCATATTGCCATCATATTCATTTACATTTACTATCATATTCCTATCACCTTTACCTATCATATTACCATAATATTCATTTACCTTTCCTATCATATTCCTATCATCTTTACCTATCATATTACCATCATATTCATTTACCTTTCCTATCATATTCCTATCACCTTTACCTATCATATTACCATCATACTCATTTACCTTTCCTATCATATTCCTATCACCTTTACCTATCATATTACCATCATACTCATTTACCTTTCCTATCATATTCCTATCACCTTTTTCTAACTTTTCTATCCTATTCCCATTATCCTTATCAAACCTCACATCTAATTTCTGTTCCATTTCCTTCATAAATATGGCTTCTATCAGTTTATTATTATTTAATTCAAGTCTATTTATGTTTTTCCTCATCTCCTTATTGTTATCGTCAAATTTCTGTTCAATCCTAGCACTCATCTCACTCATTTCTTTTCTCATTTCATCCCTCATTGTTTTCATCTCTTCCTTCAAATTCGTATTCATTTCTTCCATCTTTTTACTGTTATTGTCAAACTTTACATTCATATCTTTACTGTTATTGTCAAACTTTGCATTCATTTCTTTACTGTTATTGTCAAACTTTGCATTCATTTCTTTACTGTTATTCTCAAGCCACCTCATCATCCTATCCAAGGAAATGTCCATTTTTTCGGTTTCTTTCTTACTGGTAGCTTCTTCTTCTACCTCCCTCTCTTGTTCAAATAACACCTGCTCCTTCGCGACACCTACTCCACTTATCATTCTCTCCCTTTTATCTGCTACATCCCTCTCCTTCTGTTTCTCTTCCAACATTCTCTTCTCCTTCTCCATTCTCTTTTTACCTTCCCTAGTCTTCACAGTTTCTTCCGACCTTTCCATATATTTTTTTTTTAAACAGAACAAATTGCAACCCCTTTACTAACAAATTCTGCTTAAGATACAAGCTGTGAGCCCTTACGTTGTCTTTACAATTTAGTACAGTTAATTATCAAACTCCGTTTCATTCAATTGATTAAATCGTTTACGAATTCACACATTGACAGTTCCTATCCAGCCCCATGTTCGTGCGCTAATAATTTGGCGTGTTTTTAATCACTAAAATAATTATAATTATAGCCCCACGTTGATGGCGACAAAAATTGCTATACGTCATTATTCGCCAACCAGCTCAAGCACAAAACTGTTCTCTCAGGGTATCTCTCAGGGTATCTCTCATGGCTTCGACTCGTATAAAAACAGAGAAAAAAAGAAACGTTCAACAAAAAATTTTACAACACGCGCAAATGCGGAAAACTGTCACCTTGCTTCAATGTTCCTGGAACCAGCCCATCCTTTTCAGCTCCACCGCTTTCACCCAACCTTGCCACGCCAAAACCACTCTTCACCTGCGACGATTAAAACTTCATTTTACTTGATGATACTGTATTCTCCGTTTTTTTTTTAAAATACAACTTTTATCTGACATCCACCAAATTACCAATTTTTAAGAACCTCCTTAATAAACAGAAAACCAACTTCCTTCCTTAATTTTCCTTAGCTACCAATCAAAATACAAAGATTATGACAGATGGGATAACTGTCAGCTGTCAAAACCCATTTTTTTTTAAATATTATAAATTTACAAGAAATAACAATAAAACCTTCAAATAGCACCCCCGCCAAATTAGTATCTAAGCCCCCCCATTATAATATCATAGCAATATATATATATATATATATATATATATGTATAAGGGTATAAATATTGCTTTAGTACCTGGGCGGCTAACAACCCAGGAACGACCTTGCTCATAAGTATTTCTTTACGATCCTGAGACGAATAAAGAATTTGTGCTTGAACGACAAACAGTAAATTGCATTGTACGTTTCAGTGACGAAGAAAAGGGTTGTTGGATCTTGTTGCAAGATAATGAACCTGCCCATTCTGCACTCATTGTAAGTTTATTTCTAATGAAGCATGGTGTTGTTGAGATGAATTATTACCCAATCTACTTTCCTTACTTGGCACCAACAGACTTTTTTCTCCTTACCTACTAAAATAAAAATTGTTCTTAAAGGTTAATAAGGCATTGACGAGAGAAAAATATGACCACCGGATTGTAAAGAGTTTTTTTGGACGCTTTTTCCGGCTGTTTTCATAAACATTTAGAACGAATAAATGTCATATTTTTGTATTACTTACTTATTTTATTGTACCAGTCTGGTAACTGAATTGCCAAACCTCGCATATTATCTATTAGAAAATGTATCAGCTGTAAGCTACAGTTTCATACAAACCCTGCTACAATAACGTTTGCAGAAACTGTTTGGCTATTATGAAGTTGGCATTTGTGTTATTTAGATTTATTTTCTACTTCACTCTGAACTTTGATGACGCACTGCCTAAAAGGCATCTCCAAGCGCTTAAATAATACGCCTAATTAAATATTCATTTAACTTAGTTAACTGCACCATCTTGAAGATAGCAGTCGAAATAAAAATTCGGTAAGTGAAAAGAATTAGTATATGATATATGATTAAATAAATTCCATATTCTAGAAACATACAAATTCCTATCTAGTAACCTAGACCATTGCTGTAATATAATTAAAATTAGAAACCCATATTCATAACTAGAAAGTTAATATAAGTTCCAATATTTATAAAACAACACTTTACACTCAATTCTAGTAATATCGTTAATGTTTACAAATTTGTCAGGGTATGCATCTGTCCGTTGTTAATTTTCTTGCAAATACATTGAACACCAGTGTTAGCTATAAAAACGACCATAAAACAATTTACGGCTCAAAATTTTTATTTGTATTGTTAATGGTCGCGCAGTTGACATCCCGCGTTATTGGGTTATTTTTAGTGTTTTCTAGAAATAAACTGAAACTTTTCCTGTAATTTTTCAACATTTTTAAACCGCCCTGTCGCATTATTCAATTTTTTTAATCACATTGTTAAACCTGTATAGGCTGTAGTTTTCAGGATATGTATTTTGTTATTATTAAAAAATGTTATCTACTAGCTTGTTACCTACCTTGTGCGGCTGATATAATAAAAAATTCAAAATTTCATAGTTGATTCCTGCTGCTATTAATTAGAGCGAGTTACTAGCCGCAGAACTTAAAAAAAAAATCTCAAAAATGCTTCCTTATTCCTATCCTACCAGAAAGATAATTCTGGTATATCTAATAAAATAGTGCGCATTTAAGTTTTATATAATAAATAAATGTATTTCAAAAAATTAATTTTTACCCTTTTCCATAGTCTGGAATTGTTCATCAGATTACAATCGATTTATATACCAATACAGTGTTAAGAAATGAACTGTAGTTTATTCTTCCTAATCAAAAACTTACTTTTATTGTGGCCCGACGTCTTAATGTTAACATCAGAATTGCGTTTTGACAATTGACTATATATTGATAATTTTTGTGGTACCCTCCCAGAGCTACTATTGCAGTTGCCCAAATTAATTATAGTGAAACTTGAGCATACTTGGAACGGTGGCACTTGGTGTATCAACTGAGTTACAGAAACATTGTTTGTAGTTCCATCTCTATTTAACGTACGCCTGGTAATTGAGAAAGAAACAAATATTTTGAGCGTAGTAAAGATAATTTATAAGGTAATTCGTACTTGTCTCTCACATACGTGTCGTGAAAAAAACTATCTTGTACTTTTTTAATTACCTCGTTTTATGAAGCTTTTTTAATTAATTTAATGAAATTTATCAATCACAATATGAAAAGTATTTTCTGCTATATCGTTATTTTTTACGTGCTACGAATACATGTTTTTGGACCTGGGAATTCAGAATGAATTGTAATGTTTTACATTGGCAAATTATTTCCCTGTCCCACCCATCGCGAAAATTCATCTACCTGAACGCTGGAAATCAAACTGCAACCCATATAAAAGGAAATACGTTTAGTATATGACAAAATAAGTTGAATTTTCTTGATGAAATTAAAGTCGTATGCATTAAGTTCTGAAAACGTAGTAAGTAGTCTGTAATAAGGAAACAAATTTCACAAAATGAAATCTAGATATATATATATATATATATATATATACATATATAACCATAATATATATATATATATATATATATAAGGGGATATGGGTGGCTCAGGGTGGCTCAGTGATAAGAGAGCCAAGCTTTATATATAATAGTCCAAACGCTTCCCCGGTCGAACCACTCCTGGGTCAAAAATTTCTCTAATTCTCTGAGTGATCGATACTGGGTCCCGGTCTCCATTTGTCACTGGATATCAAATTAAAGGCGCTCCTCGTGTTACGATCGCACTAAAGGAGGAACAAGATCATTTACACAAAAAAAGTAAATAACCCACACCCCAAGCAGGTTAAGCAGGGTTACGCACCAGTTACGGTAACCCACAGAGTCGGGCCCTGTTGTGCATTGCACAAACTAACTTAGCCTTGCTTCCCACCAAAGCAATGCGCCTACAAGGCCTGTGAAAGCTCCATAATATACAGTATGTTCATTAAAAAAAAAAACTCGCAGCTGGCCATGGTAAATTTACGTATAGTGTTTCCTTACAGCATGCACTTTATAGGAAGCGAAATAACGAAATTTACTAATTTTTAAATCAGTACGTAAAACACGATTTAATATAACAAATTTCCGCATGTATACACCGGTATACATATGTTAGTTGATTTTCTGAACAATTTGAACTTTATAATTAAATAATAATTAGATCTTCACGTTTCATTTCCGAAACAGGTCGATTCCGATTCGCTTACCGTTAAAATGTATTCCTATGTATACGTCAAAGTGTTTCACATATCCCACATAACCTCGAAATGTGATTGTTGTTGTTGTCCTTTATAAGTGACATTATGACTGTTAATTGTAACATATGGGCTAAGAC
>JABXWE010056497.1:0-11033 GCA_014611495.1 Limonius californicus | reverse complement strand
CATACCTATATTTATTTTCTTATGTTACTGTCCAAGTATCCAGTGGCACTGTCCATATCTCTGGAACCTCTAAAAATTAAAAAAACAGCCCTGACACGTTCGTAATGCGAAAGGATCTATAAAGTATCTAGATACTTTGTTAACGATCTTGGATCTTGATCTAGATCCATTTTTAGGTTTGAATCTTTGATCTGGATCTAGATCATATTTTTTAAATGTATCTGGATCTGTATCTAGATCCCTAATTAGAGGATCTTACCCAATACTGATAGCGAGAGGTCAGTTGGCAGAGCGTTTGTTGGACAAAACGCTGGTTATGGCTTGGATTCGACTTCCTAGCCTTATCATGCAGTGTATAAGCTACAACCCACCATGCAGAATGTCCCAATCCGACTAGCAATCGTAGGAATTCAATGCCAAGAAACCTTCTCTGAAAGTTTCGGTGTTCGGATTTGACGTTAAATTATCCGTGCCCAGCAGTGGGATGTGAAAGGTTACCGACGATTCTGAATTTAATGAAATCTAGAGCTCGAAAAAAAATCCAGAAACCGGAGAGGGAGTTGATTGTTGATTTAAAAGAACGAGATCTGGGACGCGGTTTTCCAAGCATCTCTAAGCACTGCAGCTATCTCATTGGCATATTGTACATCCTGACTAAGAATTTTGCCTATCTGGGGTAGATGCAACTACAGTAGTGATTTTTAACATGTCACACATCGCAGTGGCACGGGACCTACGGCTTTACTTCTTATTCGACAGAAGGTGCATTTTCACATTTTTCCCCGCTAGAAAAATCTCACCGACCTCGGCCAGGTTCGATTTCGCGTCCCTTGGATCTAAAACCAAATGCGCTAACCACTATACCACTGAGGCCGGCTGGAACGAGAGTTACATATATTTTTTGTAGCGTTTTGTTTTGCAAAAGGTAATTTGAAATCGCGAAAGTGCAATGTTATAAAGCGTGTTTTGTGGTTTAGTTTCAGCTTCTATTTCTTTACCAAAGATCGATTAATTTTTCTTGAACCATAGTTGGGTATCCTTCAGGAACGTTAGCAGTTACGTGGTTAGCCCGCGGATAACCCAATCTAAAATAATCTGAAGGAAGAAGTACAGGCTATTCGCTTAACCGGGACATATTGGGACTAGAACTTTTTGAACCAACTAAGCGGCTGTCCCAAATATGCGAAGTTCCACATAAAATTAAAAAATGAGTATTTTCCTTAGACTTTAGAAAATTCTTGAACAAAAACATAAATAACAAAAAAATAATATACAGCGAGACGACGATTGCTTGTGCTAGGTAGCCGACTTTTAATTTTTCCAACTAAGCAATTTCATCTGAAAGTGTCAAGTAATTTATTGGCATCTTGGTAAGGGTTACACATTTTTAAATAAAATAGTGAAAAAGCAAGTGTCCCATAGTACCACACGCCGTATATGGTGCACCACGCCTAACAGAGCCTACCTGTGAATCTCTGGTAGTCAGCGTCGGCGCCGCGCTGACAGCAAACATATGTGATGTCTGATAAAGTCTGAACAAGATTTAAAAAAACACGTTTTAAATGCTGTTGGTCACTACATTTCGTAAATAATAATTATTAAAATATTTACAATCTATACATGCGAGTTTGGAGAACATTAAAACGTCATGGTTTATATCCATTTCATATCCAGCCTGTTCAAGCCCTCTTACCTACAGATTTCGCTAGTCGTATGGAATTTTGCTGCTGGATCATTTAAAATCGAAACCTACGTAACAGAATTTTATTTTCGGATGCGGCAACATTTACAAGGAATGGATTAATGAACAGAAAGAACAGCCACTCTTGGGATTTGGAGAATCCACACGAATTCACAGTGTCAAATTATCAACATAGGTTTTCGGTGAATATCTGGTATGGGATTATTGAAAACATGCTCATTGGTTCATTCGTTTTTAGAACCATTTAACCGCCGACAGTAATTTAGATATTCTAGAAGATTATTTGGGAGGATTATTAAATGATGTCCCTATGGCGATCAAACATGGTATGTGGTACCAGCACGATGCTGCCCCTGCGCACTTGGCGTTACGTGTAAGAGAATTTTTTCGCCGACTGATATTTAAATTTTTCAGAAGGTCATTTGGAAGGATTGTTAGATGATGTCCCTCTGATGATCAGACATGGTATGCGGTACCAGCACGATGGTGCTCCTCCCCACTTTGCGTTACGTGTAAGACAATTTTTTAATCAACTGTTTGAAGGATGTGTGATTGGTAGAGCAGAACAGCTCCCTGGCCCCCAAGATCTCCGGACTTAACTCGTTTAGATTATTATTTGTGGTGCCGTATGAAACATATGGTATACAAACACCATCAGAGACTAATACCAAAAATAAATATTGGCTTTTCTGAAATTGTAATTATTTAATAAATAATAATTTAACACTCTGTATTTTGAAAACGGTTTACTTTAAGGCATAACTTTATTAAAATTTTTAACTATATTTGTTCTAAAGATTACGTACACGAAGTAGTGTCATCACGTCGTGGGACACCTTGTATAATAAGGAAGATGCTCGCTTAATGCGCAGTGTCAAAAAATATTCAATCACCAATTATAAACATTGTGAAAATTGACTACATTTAAGCAAAACATATCACATGTTCTATATTTTAATATTACTTTATTTAAGCATTACAAGAAAATGTTTTCCAGAACAAGCGACAGCTGAAAGGACATTATTGTAAAATCTTTGTAAGATTGGCGATGACATTGGAAAATTACACTCGTTAGGTACACCTTTTTACTCATAACGTTTTGTAGATTTGCGTTACTTAGTCGACAAAACAAAGACAATTAAGTTATATTTTATTAAATAAACTGGCAAATTTAAAATCTCGTATTGTAAACCTTGTGTTCAAACAAAGTTTAGATCGAGTTTGTCTTCAGCTCTCATTTTATTTTTATTCTAAGTAAACACTCAGACCTTTATGGCAAACTGAATTTTTCAAAAAAATTGAATTATCCAGAAAACACTCTTCCAGTGAACGACTTTCAAACAAAAGCACCTTCTTGTGTATCTCTGTAACAGAAACATAAGATAAAAATGTAAAAAGAATTTTATGTATATATGCCAGGCTCCTCCTAGACGTTTAAATTAAACCAAAATGAAAATATTTTCATTTAATTTCATTTCATTTCATTTCATATTTGAAATTGTAATATAAGTGTTGCCAAAAAGCTGTTGGAATGCGTCCCGATTGAAAAGCCTAGCGATTTAAATAGCTTTATATTATATTAATATTCCTAGTTCCTTAGAGTATGGAAATTTGCCACTGGATCATTCAAAATCGAAACCTACCTAATAGAATTTTATTCACAGATGAGGCAACATTTACAAGGAATGGATTAATGAATAGAAAGAACAGCAATTTTTGAGATTTGGAGAATCCACACGAAATCACAGTGTCAAATTATCACCATTGGTTTTCAGTGAATATCTGGTGTGGAATAATTGATAACATGCTCATTGGTTCATTCGTCATTAAGAATCATTTAACCGCAGACAGATATTTAAATTTTCTAGAAGATCATTTGCAAGGATTATTAGATGATGTCCCTTTAGCAATTGGACATGGTATGTAGTACCAGCACGATAGTGCCTCTGCGCACTTGGCCTTTACGTGTAAGAAAATTTTTGAATCAACAATTTGAAGAAAGCGTAATTTGTAGAAGAGAACAGTACCCCTGGCCTCCAAGATCTCCGGATTTAACTTGTTTAGATTATTATTTGTACCGCATGAAAGATATGGTACACGAAACACCATTAGAGGCTGTTGCAGGTCTTAGGAGACGCATGTTTGAGACAGTAGAACTATGAATAACAATGATACCAATAATATGTTACCCAGGGCAACCAGATCTCTCTTAAGAAGAGCCAGAATGTATCGAGAGCAACGGTGGCCATTTTGAACAGTCTTTATAGTGAATTTAAACTAAAATAAAAATAATTATTGGCTTTTCTGAAATTGTAATTATTTAATAAATAATAATTTAACACTTTGTATTTTGAAAACGGTTTACTTTAGGGCATAACTTTATTAGAATTTTTAACTATATCTGGTCTAACGTACACGAAGTAGTGACCTCATGTCATGGGACACCCTATATAACTTGTAGATGCATACGTACGAGGTTTGACAACTAGTTCCCCGGTTAACACAATAAAAACACCGGTTAAATAATACGAAATATATTATAGTATTTATTTTAAGTAGTTATAGGGGTTATATTTTTCTTGAGATCTCTTGCAATTTGAAATCGTTTCTTTTGAACTGTTTTCAGTTTAAGAAAAAGAAAAGGTATGTTGGTCGACTAGCTGAAAAAGATAGCCGTGTTTCATAAGAAATTACTTTACAATCAGTGCAGAATGGGCAGGTGTTTTCTCATACAGCAAGAACCAGAAAGAAGAAGAAGAAGAAATGCACCGCAAAAATTTTGCACCACCTTAGCGTAGAATGTATTGTTTCTTGTTTGTTCTTTGGGCACATTCTTTATGAAGAACGCCCTGTTTATTGGTAAAAATATACTAAGTGTGATTTTGATTCTGGATTTTTGCAACCAAAAACTTCTGGCCCTTGCTGGCAGTTTTCCAATCCATTGCACGCTTGGGCGTTTTGTTTCGGGATGGTGTTGTAACACCACCACGAATTTTCTACAAATTTTACCCTTTCTCAAATCTTCGTGTAAAATTTGTCTAATTATCTCCGCTCAACCCGTCTGCCAAAGGCTACAAAAAAGGATCTACGAGTTTAACATGATGTCAGAAATTTCACCTTGAACGCCGTCACTCCCGTTGTCTAAACCATTTAAACACGCGAGTATGACGGACGGTAGAAGGTTTTCAACGCTTTATAAGTTTCTGTCGGGGCTTTCCTTAATTTACAGTAAAATATAATATTCAGTCGTTGCTCCATGGCAACTGGCAAAAATACAATGTATGCGCTAGTGTCTTGCGTAACAGTTGATCGGACTTTGCTTGATCACTCTTTTTTGATAAAACTGTGAATTATTATGTGCCGCTCCAGTGCTTCAGCTTCAAGTCGAGCATGAAATTGCTAAATCTTGTATGTAAGACAGAAAATTATTGTTCAGGTCGTCCTAATTAGAAGTAAAGTTGTCATAACTTTCGTCTATCATTTATTTAGTATCGATGATAAATAGAATTCTATTTGACATAAATAATATTAATTGTAAGGAAATTTACTTAGTTATAAATTTTTTTCTTAGTAGTTAACTATTGGAAACATATCAGTGTAAGTTTCTCAAATAACGTGGATTTGTTTGGAACAAGTTAATTAAGTTTGTTTAGGAATTTTGCGGTTGGTTGTTTTTTTTCTACACTCCATCAATCAAGTAGTCTACAACGCACGTAACTCTCGGTAATCTTTCAGCTATCAGCTTTTCAGTTAGTGAAACTTCTGCATTGAAAGGAAACATGTTCTGTTCAAGTAGCTGTCTAAACTTACTTATTTCACCTCTTACGCTTGAACTTAAAGTAGATGGTATTAGGTGGATTACAAATTATTAAGTTTCAAATTTCAAAGTCATCAATGTGCATAGGATATTAGCTCTCAACTCCCAAAGGATTAATGTCATGGTTTGTTTTTAACGTGTAAGCCAGAGGAAGTTTGTTCAAATCGATACTTCGACACGTCTGGTGTTGGTGTATGTACTGCGAGATTATTTGCATAGTTAACGTTGTGTTTGGCCTACGTAGTATTATTGCAATCGTACAGTTCATTATTTAAACATCGCTTGGTATTGTTCTTTTCTATTAAATTGGGTGGGTGATATGATTGAAGGCCGCAGCACTGTATGTTCCGTATACTACAAGGAATATATTTTTTTTAATTTTGAATTATATTTTTATCCCAACAATAAATATGTATTGCTGATCCTCTTTCAATACTGATCAAGCAAACAATTTTGGAGTTTTAACACATTGTTACTTACACATGAATTTATTTATTTATTTTTGATTAAATTGATTGTTCGCTTGATGAAATATAGTTTTTGTTTTGTGGAATATTTCATATAATATTTGATTATTTTTGGATGTAATTCTTCCAAACAATAAACATCAATTGCTAGTCATATATCTAAAACCAACACAGCAAGTAGTATTGACTCCATTTTATTGAATGTTTGACCTATAAATCTTTTATTGCTTACTACTTACATAAATATCACTTTGTTTTATTTCTTTCTGTTCCATTGTTGGGTAATATAATTAACAGCCTTGGCACGGAATATTCTTTTGATTGTATAGTCGATGTCCTCTGGATTTGGTTTATTTATAATTTTAATAGAATTTTCGTCTCAATTGAGCGAATAATAATTTATGAATTTCTTATGTTATAAACGTTTGTCCTACAGAGCTGTTGTTGCAGTTGTAATACATTATTATACAGGGTTTATCTAAAATGGTGCAGAAACAGCACGGTACTTTATTCTTTTTGAAATACTCAGTAATAAACGCTAATATTATTTAACCTGTGCATTGCTAGTTTTAGAGTTATTCTTAGTCGAAGATCTTAAGTTTGTTTCTTCACATACCTAGCTGCATAGATTGTATTTAGTTAAACAGAAGTAACGTTACTGTCGCAGCAATATTTTCGTTTCGTTAAATTTCTACATAACTACTTTTTTAATTTGTTAGCATTCGTTGTTTTTATTGTTCTTATTTGATTTTTGTATCGATGTTGTTTTACTGTTGATTTTGTGCAATACACTGTGTATAAAGATTCGGATATGTTTTAAATTTTGGGCGAATGTTACGGTAATTTTAATGCAGCTACACGCCTTTACACCGTGCGCTATCCATACGATGAGATCCATATGTTAGTGTACGTTACAAAATATCAACAATTTATTCAAATTAATATCACTTAACTAGACAGGGTGATTATAAATTGAGGGATAATTGATTTGTTCTTTTATTTCTGGAAAAATAATGGAAGATATATAATGAATGTTTCAAAATGTCAAACATTTATTCACATTTAAAATACGTTTACTATACAGGGTGATTATAAATTCAGGGATAGTGAATTTGCTCGTATATTCCTGAAAAAAATTATGTTGCAAGCGCTAGAATGTATAGTCACTCTGTATAGAATACATCACTATACAAATGTCTATGTACATTTTTCCAACTATCTCCAAGTAAAGTTTTAGTATCCTCACTTATTTCTAATGTTTTTTTGGGCGGTACTCTTCTCAAACTCATACTGTACGGATCCGAACTAATAAGTAACATACATATGAAAAATATCATTGTTTATACTTTTTCTACTAAACTCCGCCAGTAGGAAAGTCTGAACCTCCTGTAATCTATTTTACGCGCCTTTTGCGCTTTTTCTAAAAAAAGTTCAATAGGTAGCACTGCAGCATCAATGATTTATTGTCCATGCAGCAGTACTTTATGAACTGTAACTGACATGTAGTACCCGCTTATTTATCCACAATGCATTTCAGTGTCTCGAAAGCGTACTCTCCAAATTTATTGGGATCAATTGAAGCATCAGAAGTAATTGCCTCAAAAATCACAGAAAAACGACTAATGAGCTCCACATTGATCCCTATAATGTCATTTGGATACTTAAAAAATCAGCGAGATGTGTTACCATCATTTGACACTCCTGCACCTTGCACTACTACATTCAGTTTCAGGCCCAATTTATCTTGAAATGCTTACTGTATCCTTCTTAATAGCTTGTTTTTCGTCTATTGTTTTATCATTAGTGGACCAGTTTTGAAAAGTCTGGTTATATCCAATGTGTAAAATACATTCCATGACATTGATTCTTGCTGAAGCGCGGTGGCGTAACTAATTTAAAGGCATTTTAATTCCTTTTTCTTTGATATCGTGCAAATTGTTCATCAGGCCTGGTGTAGCTTTGCAAATATATCAAGCAGTAGTTGATTTGGTATCAGTACCAAGTGCAGCTAGTTTACCGTTAATCATGGTGAAAACCAGTGTGTGGTATATCTTGATGTTTTTCAATCTACTTTGAGGTCGGTATCTTTCAAGTTCGATATTTTAGCTTCCATCAATGACCACAGCTGTAGTTTTATCAGGAGTTTCCTTAGCATATTCAAATCGAACTGGTCGACCTTGTTGATGATGGTCTTGGATTTTCCCAGTGCTCTATTTCACTATTTATATTTGAATATATACTTAATGGAACCATTGAAACCATGAATAGATTAGAATCACTAACACTATCATCAATGTCATTTGAAAACTTTTATTTATATTAAGTTTGGTTTGACGAACCATCGCAGCCCCACTTAGTGACTAATATCAAATTTGTTTTGGAAATTGCTGCAATTATTTCTTCACTCTTTGAATGAAAGATTCTCTTCGTGGTATGGTCAAGCAGACCTTGTAGTTCAATACTTGCGCTGCAGTCGGTTATTGTGACTACATTGGGGCATTTTTAAACGGTTAGGTAAGTGATTTACTCTGAGAAGCACATAAAAAGCATTTGCGTGTCCTGCTTGGTTTGAGACCAATTTAAGGAAACATTAAAAGAAATCTTCAAGCTCAACAAGAGCTAAGTTATATAAATATCAGGATTCTTCGCGGGTCACTGCTACCTGAAGAAACATCTTTGCATAGTCGGGATAGCAGACCACTCACATGCAGATTGTGTGATGAGAAGGATGAAAGTACCGGCTAAAATATTCTGCCAAAGCAAAATGCAGAAGGCTCAAAATATTTGTAGCTCCATAACTAGAAGCAGATGACCTTGTGCCTAACCCCGGCAACCTTATAGGTACTGGATTGAATGAAAGAAACAGGAACATAAAAGGGCATGTAAAACACTGAAGGCACAACAGGTCTTTTTGTTAAAAATGCCGTGGAATGCAAAATATCACCCCGAGAAAGGAAAATAAAAGAAAGAGGATACATTGCTCCTAACGTAACAGCAAATCTCTATGAGAAGTAAGAACACTGCAGTTGGAGGCAGAAGATACTGCACAACAGTTTAATGAATGCCATGGTACTGCACATTGGATAGCTAAAGGAGATGGTTTATATCCTTATCATATTTAAAAGGCGCAAGGATTATTACCCGATGTTTTCCCTATATGGGTAACACTTTGACAATGATTGCTCAATCATCACATAGCTAATTTTAGCTTCTTCAGGAATATTTTATGGACAGACGGGGCTACGTTTACTCGAGATGAAGTCAAAACATGAACAGAGTCATCAAGTGGGTTTAAACGTTTAAATTTGGGATGGAATAATTGAAAATTGATTATTTGCTCCATTTATTCTTCTACGTCGTATAAATACGGAAAATTATGCAAATATTTAAATTAACGATTTACTTGGTTAGTTAGATGATGTGTTTATAGCGATTAGAAGGGATATGTAATACCAAATGGGTGGAGTGCCGGCATACTGGCGAGTCAGGACAAGAGAATGACTTAATGAGAAGTATCCAAAAAGATGGATTAGTCTTGGAGAAGGTACCGCATGGCCAGCTAGATCGCCCGACTTTTATCCTCCGGTATTCGATGCACTACAGAGACAATGATGAGGTCATATCAAACATTTTCTATAAAAACAATAAAATGTAGTAATGAAATGTGTGCTAATTATTGTTAAATAGTTAATACTACAGCATCCGCAGTTAAAGTTTAAAGTAGCATTTACTTAGTTGTTATCTAGAAAAGCTGTTCATAATGCATTACTATAACACTAACAGTGGAAGCATGCTACATTTCCACATTAAATAATGGTAATGATTTAGAAAATAAATATTTTCGTTGTATTAGATGCTATTGTTCAATTCTGCTCGGGCATTTCGTAGTACGTTCTCGGGCCATTTAAGATACACCCTGCACATAGTTAATTTAATTCTGTGGGTAATAATTATTTTTAATGAATAGACTATTTATTTAGGATTTTACTTATTTACAATTTTTTAATTTCCCCTGTGCGATAGACATCTTTTGCCACTTCTACACATTTAAAGCCAATATACGTGCTTCATAGATTTAACAAAGGTTTTGACAGAATAAAAACCAAAGACGTATCAGCAATATAAGGCAAATGACGTACCCATGGATGTAATAACAAATTATTAAACAACTAAACACTCACACAAAAACAAACATACGAATAAATAACAAATTGATAGAAGAAGTCCCGCTTTCCACTGGAATTAGACAAGGTGATTCTCTGAGCCCTATATTGTTCAATGTAGTCATGGATAAAATTATAGAAACACTTAAGAACACAAGAAGAGGATATCGCATAGGTAACGAAGAACTTCGAATAATATGCTACGCTGACGATGCCGTGGTTATGTCAAAGGACGAAGATAACCTACAAAGACTTGTCCACGGTTTTAATCTAACAGCTAAATAACATGGAGATATCTATAGACAAGTCTAAATTCCTAGTAATCTCCAAGAATCAAGACGATGCAAAATAGTTGTTGACAGTAAAATAATAAAAAACGATGACGCTTAAATATTTATGAGTCGAAATCTCAACCGCCAGACAACTGACAACAGAAGTAAAAACAAAGACCAACAAAGTCGCAGGAGCTTAAGGATACATTAGGGACATTATATAGAATAATAAAGAGATGGATATCGAAGCTAAGGTAAAGATATACAGGGTGTATCAGAAATAGGTACAAAAATTTAAACCAGTAATAGATTGGCTCAAGTAGAATTCAATGGCACTATTCATTTTTCAAAAATCATAAAGTTTTTTTTTTAATTAAAATATAAAATAAAATTTTGTCTGAGAACTGCTTATAATACATAGAAAATGCATTTAAGCTGTAGAAGGTTATTACCTAATTGTAAAGTAAATCCATAGTGGCAAACACCTAAAAACTTGTCTGGCTTGTGATAACAACAACAGATTGAATATAAATTACTGACCTACCTAATAGTATTGGTTTGTGACAGGTGATAAGAGATTTTTTTGTACTTCTATCTTACTCTCCTTTGCAT
>JABXWE010056495.1:0-11903 GCA_014611495.1 Limonius californicus | reverse complement strand
AGAGGCATGGCGGATTGGAACAAGAAGGCGGCACTTTGCTGTATAATACCAAATATATATATATATATATATATATATATATACACACACACACATATATTTCTTTTGTCAATTGGAATCAGAAATACAATTACCAAAAATTGCGGTCCTGGCGGCTGATTTTTAAAGCACACAATGCCGAAAATGTTTCGCACTTTTGCTAATCTTTTCCAATCGAAATACCAGGTAGAGTCAAATGAAAACCTTAAGAACGTTGTTTAACCAAATTTATTGAAGCAATGTTAAAAATAAGTATGTCATTTTTCGACGTAGTCCCTATCACGTTTTATCCTCGTCCTCCACCGTTTTGGCAGCGCTTGAAACCCTAAAGAAACAAATCCTTCTGGTAGCGTGGGCAGCCACTCATGCACCGCCTGAATCACTTTATCACTTCACTTCATCAAGTGGACCAAACACATGGTAATAGCTTGGGGCGCGGTCAGGGGAATAAGGAGGATGTGACAGACGTTCAAACTTCAAATCTTGGATGGTTGCCATTTTTGAACGTGCAGTATGTAGCTGCGCGTTGTCGTGCTGCAGAAGAATTCCAGAACTCAGAAATCCGCGCCTTCTGGTTCTGATGGCAGGCTTGACACGATTGATGGGAGTTCTGAGTATGTGGCACTAATAACAGTAACCCCATTAGGCATGTAGCCCTCCAAAATTACCACTTTTGCATCCCAAGAAAGGGTAAACGTAATCTTTCCTGCCGAGAGCTGTGTGCGAAATTTCTGGGTTTTGGCGAAGAGGTGTGACGCCATTCTTTGCTTGTTCTCTTGATTTCAGGTTGATGATAGTGCACCCAGGACTCATCCCCAGTCCCAATCCTTGCCAGAAAGGCATCTCCTTCTGCTTCATATCGTCGTAACAGTTCTTCACGAACACCAACACGATGTTGTTTCAATTCAGGAGTTAATCGCTTTGGAACCCACCTTGCTAACACTTAATGAAACTAGAGGATGTCATGCATAATGTGATGTACAAAATCATGGCTCCTATTCAGAACTTCAGAGATTTCATCAAGGATAACCCGAAGATTTTCTTCCACCAAGGTTTCAACTGCCACAATCGACTCAGGAGTCACTACACAGTTCTATTGACCATGTCGGAGAGAATCAGCTACGGAAATCACCCCATTTTTTTAACTTGTTGCTCCATTCATACATTTGTTGGAGTGACAAACATGAACTTCTATATTCCTTTATTCTACGATTTTACGATGGTTATCAATGGGTTTCGCCCATTCACTGTGCAAGAAACGAACAACAGAACGTTGCTCCCTGGTGCAGTGTTCTAGTGGAGTTACCATTTTTAAACTGTCGGTGTTGTAACATTTTCCATTACTGCTATGATATATCATTTAGCAAGGGCTTTCTACATCTCAAAAATACTATTTCTGCCAACTTGTAAGGCAAAGTTCCGTTCTGTACATTTTTAGGGCACTTTTAAGTTTTTCGTTTGACTCTGCCTCGTATTACAATCATAATAGTGGGCTAGAGGTCAGCGCGTTAGACTTCTGCGCAGACGGACTAGGGTTCTATTCCCAGTACCGGAACATCGTATTTTTAAAGACCGATTTCCTCTGGAAGACAATGGAAAACCATTGATGTATTCTGTTCTGGAGTAGAAGTATTTACACTTCCTGTAGCTCGGAGTCCACGTTAAGCTGTACGTCCTCTATGTCTAGGTACTTTAAAAACGCGCAACACTGCATAAGAGAGAAGATCGCCACGTCTTCTAAGAGACAAAGCACTTAAAGAAGAATTGTTTAATGTATTTAATATTCATGTTTTAATATTAATAAACTTAAAATGTATATATAACTCTTCAAAAACATTAATACTCGTGTTGTAGTAACTCCTACAGAAACATTTCATATGTATTCGCTCCCCTATTCCTCTCTTCCAGAAATTGTAACTGACCCCTGTTTTTGCTTTTAGTATGTAGTAAAATTGTAATAAGAAAAAAATATTAGGTGATAAGACTATTGTGAAGATGCACAAGCAAGAACGAACAGTTTCAAAGATAACTGAATAGAACTAAAAAATTCATATACGTAAGTTGCATAGAACAAAAAAGGAGATATTGCAAATGTAACAAATTAGTTATTTTCACTGTCGATATTAAACTTGTATAGTTTCATTTAAAACTAAAAACATTACACATGGACATTGGTGAAGTTCAGCGTTACGTGCAGAGAGCAAATATATGTTACGGTTGATTTATTAAAACAGCCATAACACAACAGTGTGCAGATTCTCACATTGCAAAAAATAGTACAGGAAATTGTATTGTTAATATTTGTAGTGCTATTATTATTATTTACAGCACATTGTAGATGAATATTGAATGGTACTGTGTGGTTCATAATTTTACATAGAGCAATAAACTATGAATATATTATTATATATGCGAACACAATTGTATCACAGAACATAATTATAATCCTTATATATTAGATTTTTCTATTTTTACCTGCTAATTTTAACTTCTAGCTCTTTGAAAACTATAAACGCTACGTGCAAAAATAACATTGCCTGAACGTTGAAGTTCATATCAACAAATCGTAGGTCTGGCGCATAAGGGGAATATCCCCGAAAGTTAAGACACCTGAAAAGGATACGGAATTAATGTGGAGAAGGTTTGCTGCATTTAAAACTAGTTTCAAACATTAGTATTCGCTATATTAATGTATGGAGTAGTCAGCTGTAAGACTTATAAAAAATGAGGGGGATCATCACCGAAAGTTAAGATATCTAGAAGGGATGCAGAATTAATATACAGAAGTTCTGCGAGTAGCATAATTTCGATTTTTAAAAACCTTCACGTCAGTGATTGGATTTAACGCATATGTCCGGCTTATGCTGGTGGGAGGCGAGGTCGATTGTAATCAAAAACATAAAAAGTCTACATGTTAATTAATCTTATTCGCGGAGTGTTTTGGTTGATATTTATTTTATACCCAGTAAATAAAATAGTTTAGTAAGTGACAAGTTATACACTCAGCACATATGTCTGTCTTCTGGTAGCGGTCGTCGCCAAATGATAACACAAATGGAAGGGATACGGCACTAACATGTAGTCTAGCTGAACCTGTAGGTTGCGCCCTACGTTTTGATTTATAATGTTTTGAAATCTAATATAGAGATTTGCAATTTATACTTCAAAGACACTTCTGTGGTTGAGATTCATTGATTTCTTTGTAATGGACACCCCAAGGCCCATGGAATCCACGTTAAGCTGTAGATTTTCTATATCTGTGATATTTTAAAAACGAATAACACAAGCGCAGGAGGTAAGACCGCTAGGCAAAGCACTCGGACGAAAAAGTAGGTTTTAGCTATAACGTTATCAATTTTAAAGAAAAAACTAAATACAATTTAATGAAATTCTGTACGCTAATAAACAGCCAGCTACTCCCTAAGCTGCAAATAAAACGATTAGGAGGTAACTTCGTAACTGACGGAAACAAAAGGTATGACAAATTCGCGACATCGGAGGTGGAGCTATTTTATTTAGTCTAATTTGCGGGCGTAGTATTTCCTAAACACAATCAAATTTCTATGAATAAAGTAAAAGTTTGTCCTGCAGAAAATGAAAATCACAGTAGTTGTTCTCAACTAATTCATGTTTCTCTAATTACACTAACATACTCGAATCGAGTGTAGATATTTCTCGAATCGATAAATGCCATTACCTTAAAGATTGTTTTCAGAAATTGTTATCAATCATGCAATTCTGTGAGGTAAATAAACAGTTTTCCATTAGGTAATGGATACATAGCTTCCCATTTATTAATGTCAAATTGAAAGGTCTGTCGTTTCTAGATGAACTACTACTAGGTAAAAGAATTAACCAGTGTGATGGTTGTAGTGTTAATAGCCCTGTATATTGTGTTGTTTGTATCTTCCTCTGCATGTTATATGATATGATATCTATGAGAGTGGTTGTGCTAAATATGGTGCGAAAAATATCATGTATTTAAAATATCTACTGTTTAGGGGTTGGGAAGTGCATTTGAATCGATACATTGTCCATAAGGATGGTGCGAGTAACATTGTTCCCAGTAGATTGTGGTAATAATAGTAATACAGTGTCTTTTAAGCGTTCATGATGGATTTTAAGGCATAAAACAGGGGTTTGCCATAATTTATAAAAAATTTCGATTTACAATGTCTTTCGTATTCGTCTAACTGTTGTTTATTTTTTTTAAGACACCCTGTAGGATTATATATTCTTTATTCTTCTCATATTTCTCTCCTGTTTTATGGAACACCCTGTAGCTATTATCTTCAGGCTGTTTGTTTAGCAATCAAATCATTATTTTCTAATTGATCAATGCCCATGAAGGTAATTGTGGCATATTTTTTCAAAATATATTGTCATGTAATAACATTAAAACAAATGATCGATTTTTAGGGAATGAAAAGTGTGTTTTAAGGGTTAATAATAGTTACTAACATAATTGTCTTCTTCTTCTTCTTCTTCCGTCTTCTAATTAGGCTTTCGTTAATATAAAAGTTAGATGTGTTGTATACATGCCCAACTGCCAACTAATCAGGTAAATGTTTATTGATTTCTGTTAAGAGCTATTTTGGGATTTGGTCCAATAATACAACCAGGCAGTGTTTAACCGTAAACATTTTTATTTGTAATGAATGCACAAAGACAGTAAAAGTTGACATATGGGGAAGGGATATGAAATTAACGCACGTTAATTTTAGCTTGATGTGCAGTATTTGTTTTACTTATTGTAAGCTGATTCCGCAAGTTTTTATTTGCTGAGTCAAAATGTAACTAACAAAATGACGTAGGAATTTGCAGTTGTCATTATAATAGGTATTTCTGAATTAAGGTCAAACTCCTCTGACTAATGGCTTTTAAGCATAGATTCAAATTCGTTCCGAAACCACAGCCAGACACTATTAAAGACCTAATTAAAACGAAACACATGAAATGTGGGTTGTTACGTATTATATGAGGATTTCTTAGGCAATAATTTAACAACATGTGTTAAAAGGCTATTAAAGTGACTCAAAATAAGCTAAAATTAGCGTTTTCCATTGTCACCACAGATATGTAAATAAGCGACGGGTTCAGTTGCGGCAGTAGACAACATATTCAAAATATCATTTAAAAAAAACAGAACTTGTAATAGAAAAGTAGTGCAAAAATATGGTAAAATGAATTTACCTTTACCAAATATGTGAAATGAATTTTCTCACATTATTAGAAAATACTATTATTTAAGCACATAATGCACATGTTCCCAATGTCAAGTTTTATCGGATTTTCTTACAAACAGCACCATACAGACTTCCCAATTTAGTTTATCGTATATTATATGTAGTGCCTTTTACATGGGCTGCAGTTCGCTCTGCAGTGTTCAGGTAAACGGCCCTAAGACCCGCGGTAGAACACTATTCGCTTGATTTCATATTGAAACGTAATATAATTTTCCAAAATAGATTCTAGAACGTGGATTTTGAAAATGCAAATTCTCATAAATGAACTTTAACTCAAAATATAACTTTGTTAACACAAAAGTCGCTCGAAATATACCTAACTGCCAAGTAATCAAGGAATTTTTTATTGATTATATTGACAAAAAGTTATTTTCGAAATAGTAGGATGTTTGCCAGTTATTCAACCATACAGTATATAACTGCTTTTTCTTGTTTATATCGAAAACTGTGTATTTACATTTTAGGGGAGCGTTTAGAGTTGTTAGTGTTATAGTTTTTACGATGAGCATTTTTCAGTTTCGGATTAGCGCTTTATTTGCATACCACAAACTGAACGCATTTCTGTCTTTGTTAGTTGCTCGCATATTCATATTTCCGACAAAGACGTATGTCGTAGTGACATCTGCGAACGAAACAATACAAACACTGTACGTGGGACGTATTCTGTGGACTGACACGTTTAGTAGAAAGAAACAGAAATATTTGAAGAATGTTGCGTTTTCCATCCAAAGGACACTACTTAAATCTGTTTCCAGCAGTATTTAAAATGTTTTAGAGGTTTATATGTCAATATTTTATTTTTCAAAGTTACCTTGCTGTTTAGTGTATAAAATAAATTTCAGCAATAAACAACATTGTATATAAAAAATCTTAGGTAACTTTAGAAAAAAAATATTGCCATATAAACCTCCAAAACATTTTAAATACTGCTGGAAACAGATTTAAGTAGTGACGTTTGGATGCATAGCGCGACATTCTTCAAGTATCTCTGTTGCTCTCTACTAAACGTGTCAGTCGACAGAAGACGCCACACGTATAGTGTTGGTGTTGTTTAGTTCGCAGATGTCACTATGACATACGTCTTTGTCGGAAATATGAATCCGCGAGCAACTAACAAAGATAGAAATGCATTTAGTTTGTGGCATACAAATAAAGCGCTAATCCGAAACTGAAAAATGCTCATCGTAAGAACTATATTCGTTATAGGTAGGCCCGCTAGCTAATCATTTTTAGGCGTACGATGGTGGTTCATCATTTTACTGTCCCTGATATAGAAGCAAATGGCTTAAACACCTAGTATAACGATAACCCAGAGCTTGCATGCCTTTAGAAAAAAAAACTCTCTGCCCTGCACTGCGAACCACTCATTCACAGCAGCCATTACTTCGTCATCGTCCGAAAAATGAGTTCCCCGAAGATGTTCTTCTAATTTGGGTAACAGGTGAAAGTCACTGGGGTCCAGGTCTGACGAATATGGAGGTTGTTCTAAAATTTCAAATTCAGCATTGTGGATAGCAGCCCTAGAAATACAGCTCTTGTGAGCGGTAGCGTTGTCTTGGTGGAACAGAACGTCGCGTTTCAATTTTCCACGCCTTTTTGGTTTCCACTTACGAACTTTTGGTATGAGTTTTGTAAATAGTCTCCCGTTACTGCGTGACCACGTGATAAATATCAACAAGAAGAACTCTCTCAGAATCCTAAAACATTCTTGCCATTATTTTTCTGGCTGATGAACTCGCACGAAATTATAATGTGGGCGGGGAACCACGATGCCGACATTCCATACTCTGCCGTTTTGACTCTGGATCAAAATGAGGAATCCAGGTTTCATTTGCAGTTACAAATCTTTCCAAAACTTCATCCCCATTCGTGTCCATTAATCTAAAATTGCTCACAACAGTGAGCAACTAGGCTTGCGTCTGATCCAGTGACAACAATTTCGGAATCCAGCGTGCACAGACTTTGTTCAGACCCAATTCCTTCCAACGGAAAAGCCACATGTCTCAGAAATATATTTACCCATAATTCTCCAATCACTCAGTACCATATCATGGACCAAATCAATAT
The DNA here is from genome assembly GCA_014611495.1 of Limonius californicus. Classification (NCBI taxonomy): domain Eukaryota; kingdom Metazoa; phylum Arthropoda; class Insecta; order Coleoptera; family Elateridae; genus Limonius; species Limonius californicus. The sequence continues at coordinate 4,551 of JABXWE010056495.1, read as the reverse complement.
TTTCTTGAGTGACAACAGTTTTTGGTGGTATGGCGTATGTTGACAAGATTAATTTGAAATCCCGACACCAATTCTTAATTACTTGATATAACGGGGTAGAATCATCCAACACTCAGGACATGTCATATAAATTTTCTGCGGTAATAAACCAGTCTTAAAACGGTATTTCATAACAGCCCTTGTCTCAAATGTTACCATTTAAATCAAATCACAAGCACCACAGTAATATTAAATGTATAACTTTTAAAATAAGAAGACGAGCACCTGTAACTTGGCATATATTAATGTCAATAATTTACGTTACTAGGAAAACAATTATTGCTATTGTCGGTTTATACTTTCTATGTACTTATATTCATTCAGAAGTTACACTCAGACACAATTAAGACCTAATTAAAAAGAGCTATGTAAAACGTGGGTTGCTACAGATTAGATAAGGTTTTTGTGGACTATAATTGATGTGAAGCATGTTGTGAAAGAAAGTGAGAAACACCAATAAAAACGCTATTACTAGTACACCGTAAATATTGTTAAATGATTCTTATCTCATACTCATTTCCCAGGAATTAGAAAATTTCAAACATAGTTTAATAACTATAGATTGTGAAATAGATGTTTTCACATAAAGATTGTTATAGTGTCTTTTTTATTTATATTTTTCAATACCTTTTGGATGGTAGTAAATTTCAGTATACTATTTGAATAGTACTAACAAAGCGTGTTTGTAAATATTCGAATAGTTCTCAATATCAATAACGAGCGATCAAAAAGTTTTCAAACTAGGGTTGGCTGTGAGTGTTACAAGGCATATCGTAGCTGTCATATTACGTACCGGCCGTACGTTGTGTTCTGCAGAACAATTATTAATTTTTTTTTGAGTAGACAGGTGAATGATTTTTGCTCGAAGGTAAAAACTATTTTCAAAAAAATTAAAAAAAAGAACGCTTTCAGCCAACAATAAACAAATTACAACTACCAGATTAAAGAGATTTTGACAAGTGAATAAATTATATTAATTTGACAATTGTTTAAACTGGCATTTGTTTATATTTCAATCTCAGACATACAGAAAAATTCCATAGCCCTCCCTAATTTGCAAACTTTTTGATCACATGTTATAAATTCATTAAACAAACCTTATTTTCTATACCATCTTGGATAAAATTTGTAATAGCATAATATTAATTTTCACGAAACATCCGTGTTAATAGTAATTTAGCATGTTGTTTAATGGTGGGATGCTAATATAAAATGGCCGTAAGAAAATACATTTCCAAACATTTAATCCATTAAGTTTATGCATATAACATTTTTAGGAAAATTTAAATTATTCAGATAAATATAATAATGCTAGGCTTATTCTGAATCTAAGGGTCGGTTAAATATTACCGCCGAAGGAGGGGCGTAGTCAACTTGGTGAGGGTGTTTTGGTGGCTGATGAGCGTTACTTTACCGTGGTTCTGTCATTGTATTCGGTTGTATAATAAAGCGCTACGATTGAAATTCCCACCAAGTGCGAGGTTCGCGCTGTGACTCGTTTTCTCCTTATAAAAACGAAAACGCAGCTGCAATTTTCCGTACAATATGCAAAGTTTACGGCCAAGCACGACGAGTGAAGCAAAGGTCAGATACTGGTGTTGGGAGTTCAGATATGGCCGAATAAACGTGCACGATGAAGAACGTAGTAGGGGTTCTTCTGTTGGCAACGATGATCTTGAGAAAAAAGTGAACAGGAAAATTCGTGAAAATCGGCGTAACACACTTTCGGAAATGGCCGCAAATTTTCTTTAAATTTTACGTACGGTACAGTATAAAATTGTAACGAATAAGCTACAGTAATATAAACTTTGTGGGAGGTGGATTACAAAGATGTGACTGATGTTTACAAAAACTAGCGAATGGCCTTTGCAATGACCTTCCAGCATCATTACAAAACTGATAGAGATGAGTACCTAAATCACGTTGTGACTGGCTTGCGACGGGACTTTAGTTTTGTACACAGATATCGAAACCTAGCAACAATTAATGCAGCGTTCCCCCAAAGCGAGGCACCGAATCGAGAACTGAAAATTTACGGGTACTGTATTTTGAGGCAGAAAAGGTGTATAATTGTTGGATTTCCTCAAACGTGGTACGCCAAGTAATGTAAACGGGTATGGTGAGACTTTAAGAAAATTGAGAGGGACTATTAAGAACAAAAGGCGAATTTGCTGGCCTCTGCATTCGTGCTTTTGCACGATAACGCCCAACCGCATGCGGCGGCTCGCACTGTGCAACTCACTGCACAATTCAATTGGGACATTATTAAACATCCCCCCATATAGTCCCGATTTAGCGACAAGTGACTAGCACCTCTTCGTCCATCTTAAGAATTGATTATGAACCTGCACCCTTTTCTCGACGACGACAACCTCAAAACGATGGTACAAAATTGATTATTGTTTCAGGCGGCAAGCTTTTATGACAAAGGCATACAAAAACTTGTACCGCGATATGTTAAGTATTTAAATTCGAATGGTGACTATGCAGATAAATAGTTTAGGAGCGTAACTAAGATTTAAGCATAATGATTTCTTTACATTTTGCTATTATATTTTACCTTAGTTCAGCCCCTTATTATTGAATAAGCCTCGCACTCTTGAACTGATGTTAGATAGTTTATTTAATTTATATAAGAGAATTTAATTGAACTGTATATAACTGTAAATAAAAGAAATTACTTTATAACTAAAATAATTCTATAACGATTCTTCTTTTTTCTAGTAAATAAACAATAATATTCTGATACCTATATTATAGTATTATAGTATTATATTATAGTTTTTGAGCGGTTTAATACTGTATATTATTTGATTACTTTTAAAGTATTGTATCACTAAATGACTCATAACGATTACAACGTTCCTAAAACTGAAATTATAAACCCGCCAACATTCATTAATACTGAAATGGCCTTCAGAAATATCTTCAAGGTTATTTAATGTTGTTAATTAAACACGTTATCATGTGCAAAAACTTCTTGAATTAAAGAATGGCATAATAGAAAATTTAGCAATATTAAATCAGGTTTAGAATCAGAGAATGTTCGGGCAAATTCAGTACTAGAAGTTTGTAATTTAATAACGCAATTTACTCAAGTCTGATTAATTAAACTAATTTAGTTTAATTCTAATAACAATTTGCAATGATTGGCGGTAATATCCGCAAATATTTAAAAAATACGAAAACAAACTGTCTAATGGTATAATTAGTTGTACTTACTAATTCGAACAAATGCCCAACGAAAGCAATAAGGCTAATTACACTCACTATATCGCACGTTGTTTTTTAAAAGCCGTGCATAAATACTACACTCCGTACCAGCAACAAAACGAATAATGAGAACACTTCGGCTACAACACAATTATATTCGCTCCAACAACTGTTTATTTAATATACACGATATAAAAGAAATCAAACGTAGGTGTGTATCCCAGTGCTCATATAAATGTACTTAATTACCGAATCGTATTTCTTGCATTTTTTATGACAATACACGACGTCACCGAGAACTCCCACCTTCTAATTAGTTCAATTCTTTAAGCTAAAATATATTAATGTAACAACGCGAATGGTCACGTCACCTTCAAGCGATTTAAAACAGTAATAACCAGCACATTTTTTGTTACAGTTCATACAACTTATTCAGCATTTTGGAAATTGCTCATGACTAACTGTAATTACTGTTTTCTAGATAAAAAGTCTCTTGTCAGTTGCTAAACGCGGTACATAAATGTATACAGGGTGTCAATTTGAAAACGTACAATGTATTATATCTCTGGAACTAAAACAGGTATTGAAAATTTCTGGAAATCGTTTGCACAACACGGAGGGGGAATCATCATGACTCGTAAGGTAACCTTCCCCATCACCCATTAGCTCTAGGTACCCCAACAAAATGGACCTCGATGGGGCAGTGCGAACAAGCGCTGTCAGTCGAGGTCACAGTGAAATGCGGCTCTATCGGTCACGGGGTCAAACCCCGGCTGGGACGACCGTATTTCACTTTAGTAACGTTTAAGGTGCATATTGCATCAATGGCTAGTGTGTAAGGTACTCCCGCACCTCTCGGAAGTAATGCCAAAGCGGTTCCGGGGGAGGGGGGGCGGTAGTATGAATGAGAGAAAAAGGAAAAAAGGTGCTACAACAAAAACTGCCAAATGGCAACGCCCACTGTGCAATACCTCATTGAAAAGATCTTACAAAGCGCTATTCAGCAGTAGCAAGTTACTGAGGAGCAACTGGACATTGAAGCTGAACTAAACTACTCAAAAATGAACAAGGATATTGCAATATAAAGCCTATATGTTTGTGAAATAAAATCAGTAGTTTGGACTTCCATTGTCTTTATTTTAAAAACACAGTAATTACACAACGTTTCGACTGTTAGGTATCTACAGTCGTCAACAGGTGAATACTGTGTCACAGTATTCACCTGATGACGACTGTAGATACCTAACAGTCGAAACGTTGTGTAATTACTGTGTTTTTAAAATAAAGACAATGGAAGTC
>JABXWE010056494.1:0-23063 GCA_014611495.1 Limonius californicus | reverse complement strand
ATTTTTGTAACAATAGTGGTCCGCTTTATTTGTAGCACAAACATAGCAGAATTTATTTTTTATGCCTATATACAACAATTTTTTAGTAAATTTCCCTATTATGCATGCTACTCCAGACAACGAAGAAAAACTATGCCCATAGGACCTTTTTGCCCAACCACCATCTACAATTACTGAAATATAAGGGAATCCTTGTTCTACACGACCTTCCTCAATGGCTATTGTTTTCTCCTGCATAGCATTTTCATGCATCTGCTGTAACAGCAATTGTTCCCAATTCGTTGATAGCTTCTGTTCTTCTTTAGAGTATGTTTTCTTCGTCATGATTGGAACATCGAGAATGGAAAACAGTTCCTCAGTTTGAGCATATCCGGCACCTACTGACGAAACTCCCCAAACCAACGAAAGATTTATATCATTATTAGAATTTTGTGTTTTTAATTCGATTTTTCTGTCACACACATGGCAATGATAATTTAAATGTGATGCTAATCCAGCGCATTGTAATTCTTGCAATAGTTAAAACATTTTACTGTACAAAACTAAACAATGAACTAAATTGCGCAGCAGCTGCAGAAGAACATTCTCTTAGTCACCACTTCAAAATTTTCAAACTTGTTTTCAAGTAAGGCTTAAGATTTTATCTGTGTAATCCGACAAGACTTTACTGATACCTGCATAATGAGGGTGTCATGAAGGGAAAGTATTTGTTTGTAATAGTTAAATGGGTGGCCTAACTGCAAGGCTTTTAAACAAATACTAATATTGTGCCATCTATGTCTTTGTTCATGCAATTCTAGGGGTACCTGGTCCTTAAAGCCCCACAACTTCTTATGGAGGCACTTTTGTACTAAGACATGTTTCGTTCAATCGGTCTCATTTGACCTCATGAAGATGTAGTTAAACTATGTTCCTTTACTTCCCAGGCACCCTATATGTTTATAAATATTTGACCTTGAAATAAAATTCCGCTTACTTTAGTTTTTTTTTTTTTGCTAATACATTATTTACATTTACATTACATCTCGACTAACAAACTGCATTTAAAAAAGTACTTCTACAGTCAGGTGTTACCACAAATAAGTTGTTTACCATTTTTCTGCATATCTATCAAGCCAAGTGTTTTACAAATTCAGAAACGAATATCTATAAAAAAATCTAAAATTTTACATATTGGTTTTCATACAGATTTTAGAAACTTTGTGAGGCTACAAAAGAGGAATTGAACTATGTAGAATTTTATTCCAATTTTCCACATGTAAAATACACATACGACAACGTCAGAACAAAAATATACTTGTTCTTACTCAAACAGCAAAGTATTGCAGTATTATATGAAAATAGACTAAAAAATGAACTTGCCAAAATAAATATAAGTGAGAACGCTGAAACGGAATACGAAAACATTAAAAAGGCTTTACACTCGGCAGCATTGCAAGCTTTAGGGACGATATCCCGAAGAGAAAAGAAAGAAAAACCCCTTTGGATGACGGAAGAGATACAAGGTTTAATTAAAGAAAAAAATTATCTATACAATAAATGGATAACAAATAGAAATAATGAAGCTCGAGAACAATATATAAAGAAAAAAATCGTGAATTAAGGGGAGAAATTAAGAAAATGAAAAATCTATACTGGGAACAAAAGTGTATACAAGTAGAAAGTCTAGTTGGAGGATCGCAGTCATCTGAAGTTTGGAAAACTATTAAACATATGAAAACAAATGAAGGGAGTCGTGCTCTGAATCTAATAAACATGGAAGAATGGGAAAAATACTATAAGACACTTTTAACAGAAAACAATAGATCGAGTACACCCACGCGAGGAAATGAAATATACGACAATCATGTTATGTTATGTCACGTTATGTGACAGCATGTTATGAATAATAAAACGTTTATGATCAGCTTTCGCCAAACCATAAATCATCCAATATTCAATTTTTACGCAAGTTATCTATGCTAAATATCTAAATTATATGTAGATTATCAACATATTCATATAAACTTTCTTTAAATAGATATTAGGTGCCATGCCATCATTGGAAAAGCTCTTTCTACCATTTTCTCTGATATACAACTGAACGAGATAATTTTCAGAAATAACAGTTAAAGGGGCAAAATAGTTTTCTTACTGTAGCCTCTGAAAATTTTTCTTCAGAATGTACCGAGGATCAATAAAGGAAATAAACAAAAACATTTTTTGTTGTACATGAGGCTTAACAGATTTATTTTGTAAATTATTTAGGTATAGAAAAAAAGAACTGTTTTTTCATAACACACTCACAGAACTGCCTCAAGCTTTTGACATTGTTTTCTCATAAAAAAAATCACCTGCACCAACAAACCCGTAATAACATGCACAATCTTCACGAAGCTATCATTAAGATTTTTTACCACATTGCCTGTAGAGATCTAGAAAAGGCATATGATTACAGGCCCAGGATAAGTCAAGCAATGAGAAGAATGAACATAAGTGAAAGCGGATATAATATACAAGCAATGAACTGGTGTCGAAACTACTCTGGGATAGGAATAAAAATAGATAATTCAACCCTACACTTTCTGCTATCTGCCGATAATTAAATTGTGTTCACACAAGATGAAAAACATATGGAATATACGCTTCGAAAATTGAATGAAGCATTTGAGAAGAAGGGGATTGAAAATTAATAACCAAAAAAAAAACAGAATATATGTGCATGGGGAGGCCCAAAATTTCAAAATAGGAGAAAAATATATTAAAACCTGCACTACATTTAAGTATTTAAGGTTACTTCTAATTTTTGCAAATATATTCCAAAAAGACATAAATGTGCGAATAGCAGTGAGGACAGAGCTACAAGAGAGATAAATATTAGTCCATACTCAAAAAAGAGACTATTCCATAGGAGAGCATCACATTGAGCAGAGTTGTAACCACTCACTAAAAGTATATGAAATAAAATTAAAACAGTAAAGCTCGATTACATAAGATTACAAGCAGAAAAAGTCAGAACCAAGGAAATTTGGAGAAGGATGGAAGTCACCTGCTGAATAACACAAACTTTTCTATTTTTCTTTATAATAAACGCTACACTTGTATTATTGTTATAGCAGAATTCAAAATAAAAGGGGCTTCTTTTGAAATGCAAATTCTGTTTCAAGTAATAAAATTTGGAAAGATCCATACATAAAGCAAACAAGATCATATTACTATACAATAATTGTCAAAACATTAATAAGGAAAAAAGTGTCTTGATTATTTTAAACCTGCTTGTTATCACTTATAAACTTATTTTTGACAAACAATTAAACGTAAAAATTCAGATTTTTTAATCTTCACTGAGAATTAAGGGAATTCTTTTATCCCAAACTTACGAAACGGCCAAAATAAAATATACACACATTCTCCAATACATGCAAATAAATGGTTATAGTTTTCTTCAATTACCTACTACAATGTCTTACATGCAATATTAATTAAAATTATCCTCAACGAGTTCCCTAATTAATTGGTAATAAGCTTATCAGCAACACATACCTCCCAGTCTTCCATAGTAATTGATGCAATCATCTGGACATTACGCCCATCATCACGTCTATATGCTTTTAAATCTCTTTTACGCATCGGTTGTATAGTGGGTAGTCCATCTTTACCTTAAAATTACAAGCAAACTTTAGAAAAGATTGTAAATCATACAATTACACATACAATCTCTCACCTACATCTAATTTTGCTTTACCATCTCTAACAACGAAAGAGGAATAGAACATGTTCTCTATGGTTGAAGCAAAATCTTCTGAATTGATAACAAAATCAAAATATCCAATAGGTTTTGAATCATTTTTCTCATATTCTTGTGTTAAAACGTGTTTTAAAAAATTTACAGTATCATCGACTCCTTCTTCTTCTTTTTCGACAATGTTTACCCGCTGAAGTTGCTTCTTTTCGACTTTTTCCTGAGCTTCACGTATACTTCGTTGCTTTTTCTGCTTTGGCTCTGGAAATTTTGTAGGGTCAAAAGTTCCATATAAAAAACCGTAATGTGGTAATTCAGGTACTATTGTACGAGCATCTTCTAAAAACCTTAACCAATTATTTGCTATCACTTCCTCTTCTTCTGAATCTTTAATTTCATTTATCTGTAACATAACACAAGCGAACAAAACATATTAACTGAAAAGCAATAATTTGCATTACGCACGATCTTAGCAGCAAATTCTGTTGGCTCATATGTTGAAGTAAAAATATCTAGATTTTCAATACATTTGACTAATATATCACTGGCGGATGATAAAACTACTGATTCCAATAATGTCTCATCTGCATATTGTACCCTTTCCAAAATGTCACACTGACCATCGATCAAATTTACTTCCTGTAAAATATCTCCCAATTCTTGAACAGCATGAATACCAACATCATCACTCTCCTCTAAAATGACCAATCAATTACTCGTAAAAATAGAACAATTTATATGGAGATCATACTTACGCAGTCCTTCGATTCTATCCAACAAATTTCGGTAACAGCGTTTACGCTGAGAAGAAGTAGATTTTCTTGAATTATTATTTTCTTGGTCCATTTTTACTGTTGTGTTAGATTTCCGGAAATAGTAATTTTTATAGATTAGCTTAGAGGCGGCATTTTTTAGAATCCACTAACATAAAAAAAGTTTTGGCGCTCATATAAAATAAACAACCATACTCACAGAAGCGATTTCACATTTGAGGTTAGTTTAAATAACGCTTCAGTGGTGTCTCCTACAACGCCCATTAGATAACAATTTTTTCTTCAAAATAAGTGTGTCGAAAACATATCTTATCTTATTCTATTCATAATCCTCCTGCAATTCTGACTATTTTATCTAGCATTACATCCAATACATACGTACATATTTGTAATATCATAAAACTAAAGACACAAAACCTCAAAGAGGGAAAAATTTAAGAAGATAGAATTATGAAAGAGAGCCCCTATTTCATTAATTTATATCTTTTTAAAGTCCATTAATGGATGTGTGTGTATGAGGGGAATGCTTTTTTGCTATAAAAATGGTAGTAAGTTTGACTGACATTCTTTGGAACATTGGTGTCTACTTATTCCACCAATAAAAGAAGAAGAAGTGCTACAGGCCGACCATGTGGTTTTAAGTGGCAGAAAAAAAGCATGCCGTTGTTGCGTTGCGTTTGCAATCGTTGAAAATTAATTTCGAATTAATTACTGTAGCAGTAAAAAAAAAACAGAAAAAAGTACAGCATTCATTCAATAACAGAATTTTACTTTTAAATGCGGCCCCTTTGAAGATGGGTAAATTTAATCTTGTACTGCTGCTAGGAAAGCACCTTAGATTTTTACACTAATCTGTATAAAAACCTCTATTTTAGACGGGGCTTAAAAAATTCGTTATATAGAAATGTTACTTTAATATTCAGAGACAGTTTTATATGTATTTTCTTTAAAGAGCAGTGTACAGCACAAAAGTTCGTTATATGGAGAAATTCGCTATGCAGAAATTCGTTATATGGATATTTGACTGTAAATTATTTATTTAAGTATTTTAGACGGGGCTTCTTTCCTTCCACTGCTTAAATGCTCCAAGCCAAATATCTTCAGGAAGACTGTTAAAATAGAAACTGATCTGTTTCATGACATTGGTAACAGGATATCCTGCTCCATTCTGGTACTAAACTGTATTTCTTCGACAATCAAATTCCTTGTATCATCTACAGTCGAATCATTAATACCAGTTTTAAAAAACTACGTTCCATATCCGCGTTGTCAATATTTACTTTCAGTTTCACTTTTGCTATAGTATGAAGTTCGGCAACGAAGCCGTTCAAATTTAGGTAAGTATGTGTCAAGATGCATGGAAACCAAACTCCACCCCCTTTGTATGGTGTTGTCACTTCCTAATATTTACATTGTTGACCGGGGGACGCAAAAATGTTGTCCGCTAGATGGCAGCAGGATCGCTAAGGTACCACAAATTTGACAGCCACGTCAAAATTTATGACAATTCGATCGTACAAAATACCGCCTTAAAGTAGAAAAAGGAAGAAGCAATGTCTAAATTAAATTAAATTTCTTCATAACCTCTGCGTTTGATTGTGTTGTCTATTAAATAAAGCTGTGTTGAACCGTCGTGTATCAATTACTAAAATTCAATTATTTGTATAATTAGGAAATAACTAATTTAAGTAAGTGATTCAAAGTTTACGAGTTATATTATCAAAGGGTAATGAACAAGTATGTACATAACATTTTCATAAACTAATTAAACAATACACCCTAATACCAGTTTGCAATTTAAGTAGCTGAAACTGATATATAAAACTCGGTACAAATTGAATATATTTATTGAAGAAAAGTTAAACTTCGGCTGCAGATTGACTTGTAATTATTTACCCCTTGCATTCACCTGTACAGGCTAGGAAACTGCAGAAAACCTAGTCAGGATAATGTATGCATCTTGTAAGTTATCTTGCCAATAAAATTGAAACACACGTCAACAGGATAGGTAACGCAAAGAAGGAAGAAAGAGACCCATGGTATAATCTTGCAGGAGTGCCGGGCACTAGAATTGCTAGTGAATAAAAAGATGAGATCTGAGAGACACTGAAAAGTAGATAAATATTCCACTGAAAATTCCGATTATATTCAAGAAATTTCTTTAGAGATCTATTAAACCTAGTTAACATTACAGTGATTATACAAAATTTAAAAATAAAGGGCTTCTACAGCAAACACTTGAGTACTAAACCAGGTTGGACAATTTAGCACACTCTTGCCGTTTTGATATTTCTGCAAACCTTTTCCGAGACTCTTCTTTGCAATAGAATGTAACTCATCATCCGAAAGTCAAAAAGTACTTGTTGAAATACGTGTTTCTTATGATTTTCACATCCTAATACATATCCTGCTAACAGTGGATTTCGTTTCAGATCTGTTGCAACAACATCTTGTATAATAATTTCAATATTTTTTTAATATTGTTAGCATCGTAGATGAAACTTTTAAAGAATTTCTTGACTTTACTTGAATGAAGTCGGCATAATTGTCATAGCCAGTACCCAAGAGTGTACGAAAGCATTCAGGACAGAATATTTTTGTTTTATATCGCCGGACAATATAACTAGAAACATATACAAATGCTTCTTCGTTGTCAGAAAATGGCAATTCTTTAATCACAGCATGTATGTCACCATCTACAAGTTTTTTCAAGTATTCGTTTTTTAGAGAGGCATCAGATGTTTTGAGAATGTCTTTGGATTTCCCCAGAGATTGTTACCACCTGTAATATTACTGCCCCTAGGTGGCTTTATTAAGAAATACAAGAACATCCGTTTAAAAATCTGAGCTACTTGATAAGATTCGGGATGAGAACTATCACCACAAGCTGCTCTCATTAATCCAGAGAAGTGCTAAAAGTATTAATATGTATTTTAATGTTGCTGTATAATACCTAGGTATTTTTTTTATCTATTTTCGGGCCGATTACACCAACAAAACTTAAAGAGTAAATTTTGCGTAAAGTACATATTTATACTATTATTTCGTTGTGTAGCAGTTTGTATTTTAAGCCAGATTAATTCGTTTTCAAGTTGCATGGGTGCAATTTATTCTAAATATGAATATTAAACGAACTTCAAGTGGATCTTGGCTTATACGAGCTGTCATTAAATAATTATATCCTAATTCTGTAATTAAATATTTGAACTATTGTCTATCGTAGCATGTACATATAATAGCCAAAAGTCCTCCTGATATAGATTTACTTAGATAATAATTAATGTCAGCACACTGTTCCCATAAATTAAGGTATGTAATAAAATCGTCGAGTATCTAAAATGTTTGTTTTATTAACTAACTACAAAGAGGGTATGTCTTTTTAAAAATTGTCTAACTTTGCATGTAGGATGTACGCTTTGACTACTAAAAGGAAATCAGTGTTATTGCTGTATATATATGATACCATTGTCGGTTTTTTATTTATTAACATTTCCTGTAAAAGAATTGATTGAAAAATAAAAAATTCAAAAAAATGCTAATGTCTTTTACTCTATATTCCACTAGTACTTCATGAACGAGAAAACTAGGCAAAGTTCTGTAAATTAGAAAAAAGGAATTTAAAATTTGTGTAGCTAGCTTTATAATTAGGATTGTCACTAAAAAAGGTGCCCAGAAACTGCATACATTCGAAATTAAAAGATTTGTTTGATTTCAATGATAACCCAAAAGACAGCATGGCAATGGCACTGATTTCCTTACTGCACACGTAATCCTAATGGATACCCTCTACAGTTTTACGTTGTATGAATATAATATGATTCATTTTATATTATGGAAATATACTCTATTCGAATTTAAGTGAAGAGCATGTTGATTATTTGAATTTAAAACATGACTCAGTAAATTGAGTCTACAACAAAACTATGGTGTTGCTGCACTGTCTTCTAATTTAAGTACATCTTTGTATTTTGTGCAATAAAAGGCAAAGATTGTTTTACGTAAAAATATATTTACTTACTTTTGGAACACTAAATAAGTTTTGCTTATTTCCGCATAATAAACGTTGCTTTATTATAATATATTACTAATACAAAAACAGAGTAACTTAAATAATTAACTAAACATATACATTAACTCGCTAACTAAGTTAATTCAGAAAATTAAATGATACTGTTAGTTGAATATTAACCAAACCGTAATAATTTAAGGCGCGAAAATTAAATTTGACGTTTTAAGGGGGCTAAGGACAGCTCGTAGATTTGGCTGGTGCGCTTACGAAAATAAATATTTAGGCAACTCGTAATACACCACCACCCGGTCTACCCTCCATTGCTAAACTTGAATTTGGTGTCAGTTTGAAGACATGCTGAGAAAGCTCGTTTATGACTAAGCGCTCTAAGCAGCTTACAGATAATTATTTTTTCCTTTGTTGACTTTAATATTGTGGGTAGGGTACATATTTGAACATATTGTATTGAGAATTTTTATTTAAAACTACAGAAATAATAATTTTACTTTGTATTGATCCATAATCATTTTAAACATAAAAATTCAACTGTATATAAAAACGAGGTTTAGTTTTCGTTTTACAAATAAATTATGGCGACCAATACTTTATATGTAGATATTTTTAAAACTTAGGAAGTATCACGTAGTATGCCTATTTTATGTAGTTTAGTTATAATACTTACAGTCGCAATAAATATTAAAACCGGCGCAATAATAAAACGAAATTGTGCGCAAGGTATTTTGATTTTGTTGTCATAAGTAAGTGGATTTAGGAATACAATACATAAAGCATATTATATTTGGTCGTTGTATTGTTAATGACTAACTACTGTTATCTTCCAAGAACTAATTTGAGGAATTTATTGTTTTTCTTTGCAAGTCGGTACATACCTATGCGGAGAAAGCATGTTTATGACATTATGATTAACCGTATCTTTGTACGATACTTGTGGGATACTACATTATTAACGCACTATGTGATTACCCCAACTTGGCCTACGGCCTCGTGGGGCAATTCACAATACGTGCGTTAATAATGTCTATATCCAACTTCTATCGTAAATAACTATTACCGTTTCTATAGTTGTTCGGAATGTGCCACACAATAAAAGATGCATTCTGCATTGTTACAAATTACGAATTTTTAAGTACTGTAACTATATTTGTATACATAACAGGTCATTCTGGTCATTAGATATTATCAATAGACTTCTAAGACCTATTTTACTTTCTAGGTTCATATCAAGTCGTTTCTTCTAAGATATGAAATTAAAAGTACATTATATAGAAAGTCTTAGACTAATTAGGCTCTCATAATCTATCTCGTAAAGTTCTGTGGTTTTAGGTGGTTGTAGGGTAGGGTACAATTTCAGTTCATTGGGCCGGTTTACGTGTAATTAGGAGTATTGCCTATATAAACACAGTATTTGTATTCAAGTTTTGTCATTTCTATATTTGCGTTCGTTAGTGATTATTGTGGTGTTATTTTATCAGTGCATTATTAGTGATTTTCATTGTTTCGTAATCAATTCACAATGGCAAAAGGAAAATATCGATTGTCTCGGCCACGAATAAGTAGAAGAGCTTTGATGAAAAAAATAGCTCACAGGTAAGTAACAATTATTAGTCAGGTAGCAGTTGTAGCAAATTTAATTGTACTGCTAATTTTTATGATAGAAAGCTAACAAAAAAAGTAAATTGTAGGTAATTATCTGGTGCATGACGTTTGTTTAAACTTATTTTTGATAAATGCCTTTAAGTTTCAAATATTTATTATTGTTTTTGGAGATTTTTGCCATTCGACATTTGTTAACGTATTGTAAAAGTTACAGAAATGATATTCAAAACTAGAGAGATTTATAAGGATAAGATCGAGAAAATTGCTATTTCTGATCATGACGGGATTAATCATATTTTCGAAAAAATGTATACAAGTAAATGAATTTCTGTTTGAACATTCGAAAAGTATATATTTTTTCCGTAATAATAATACAGCCTCCAATATAATATATTTATCAAAAAATCATCAAGAAAGAAAATTAAAATAATTTGAGATGTACTTTTTTTTGGCCCACGTTACTACAACTTAATAAACCATAATAATCATGAAGTGTACATACTTTTTAACAGTTCTCAATGAAGAAAGAATTTTTTTGAAGGGTTTTTATTTGTAATCGATATTTTTCATAACGACGATTGAGTTAGGGCGTGATAAAATATATATAAGTATATTTTTCCTATCTATCCTGCTTGTATTGTTTAAAGCAAAAAAGCATTGAAAAGCTACAATTTCCATCTTTTAAATGAACCAACACTCATATAGATTGAACAAATTCTGATTTTGTTACAGCATGTACGCCCGAAGCGCGTGCACGCATGGATCTCGCACCGAGTAGAAACCTTACTTCACTATTTTTTTTCCAGGAATACCGTGGCTTTAGCGATAAATTTTATTAGGACATTTTTTGTTCAGAAACACGTGTTCTATCCATCTGTATTTTTTATTTTTTCCAACCTTGACTAAATTTCAAAATTTTGAAAAAATTGACAAAAAAATTTTTTTTTACTTTTTTTTTCAATGTTCTGCATCCGATCGGAATGTAGACTTTTCAGGATTATATTCTATACACTTTCACGAACCCATTAAAAAAAAATTATTCATTTTGCAAATTTTTGGAGGTAAATACCTTCAACGGCTGGGCTACCTGACTAATTCTATATTTTATTTTTCTGGTATTATTAGAGTTACTTTGATCACATTTTTAAACAAACATGTATGAAAAAAAAACTTTAATATATTATTTCCTATTATAGGAGATGCGAAGTACTCGAACATTTAAAAACTCTACCAATTATTGGTACAGAACGTATGTCTGTTGGAACATCAGGTACTGGCAGTGTAAGTCACGTTTGCGATTCTGAAGTCGAAATTAATCCAGATATAAACACAACTATCGATGATGATGTTTTTTTTCCGAGCTTAGTTGATCATGGCAATAGCGAAAACTCAGATGTTGAAGAACTGATCTCTGAAAGAGAACACTCTGCTGAAAAGACGTTGGCTGATGACGATGGTTCGAATTTCGATGAAACAGATCTTGAGAGTAGCGAATACTCGGATCTTGAAGAGCTGCTCTGCGAACCAGAAAAATCGAGTAAAAAACCATTTGAAGTTAGCGGCCGCCGACTTGTAAATATTTCGTATTTTCTAAATCGACTCAAATCTTTGAAGCACGAAGGTACAATAACCACACCATTGATTGTTCTTTGTTGTTTAATGTGTCTATATTTTAGGGTTTGGCTGTAATTTCTTTGATATGGACCTTATTTCGGAAAAAATGGAAGGCCTTGTCAGTGTTTTGTCATTTAAATGTGCGGTTTGTAACATTGTACAAGTAGTAAGGACGGAAGATCCAAATCAAAATGTAAATTCGAACACGTTAGCCGTTTTAGGAGCCGTATCAAGTGGAATAGGGCATAGTCAGATATCTGAGCTGTTTGCAGCATTGGATATCCCCAATATGTCAAACAAAACGTATTCAAAATTTCATGACAGTATATCTTGTGCCATTAGTCATGAAAATGAAGAGCTAATGAAAGCTGCTGGCGAAGAAGAGAGGCAGTTAGCAATAACTGCAGGAGATGTAAATCTTGATGGTGTCCCCATAATTTCGGTCATAGTTGACGGAGCATGGAGCAAACGTTCTTATAGAACGAATTATAATGCCTTATCAGGAGTTGTGAGTGTTATATAAATGTTTATTATAAAGTACCTAACTGAAGCTATATTTCTGTTTCATTTTTATAGGGTTGTATTATCGGCGCTCAAACTAGTTTCCGATTTGCTATATTCAACGTTCAAAGGAAATAGAACCACCACATGGGGGTTGGAAAGTGAAGATATTGCTATTTCAATGTTTCAAGAACAGTTTGGAGAAGTAGTTGAGCGTAGTGGTTTAGTCATTGACGAGCATTACCCGTACATGGCATGTTCCCCTGATGGGTTGGTTGGCGATTTTGCAATTATCGAGATCAAGAGTTCGGAAAAAAGCGGTGAATTAACTCCAGTCGAAGCGGCCGTGGAAAAGAAAATTGATTATTGTACATTAGAAAATGATAGCAGTACCATAAAACTAAAACGTAATCATAATCATTATTACCAAGTACAGGGTCTGCTCCATATCACAAAAAGGGAATTGTGTTATTTTCTTGTTTACACAAAGGGGGGACTACACGTGGAGGAGATTACGAGGTAATATTATTATTGCAACTACTCTCAATTTTTTAAGGTAAATTTTTATCATTTTTTTACTGGTTTCAGAGACGACATTTTTTGGAAACAAAATATGGAAAAGAGGTTGTGCGATTTTTTCATAACATCTTTACTACCAGAACTTGTAGACTCCCGAAGGTGCCGCCAGCAAAATATACGAGATGTTTATTTACTATGATGTATTTATTATCTATATGTCACTGTAACTTTTGTTTAAATAAATGTTTTAAATCTTAAATAACTTTTTTTAATGAAGTTATTGCTGCTGTTTACATTCAGAAATTTAAGGATAAGAAAACAGCAGTCATATTGTGTTAGGTAACTAAATAACTGGAAACGAGCAAAAAAGCCCATATTTTTTTAAATTAAATTTTTAGGGATTACCTAACTCCACCAGCGTTTCTCGACCATGGCTTCATATAGTCTTCAATTGCAATATTATAAAATATGAACCTAGTGAAATCACTAAATACACTGCACAATAGGATTAAAAGATAAGAAATCTTA
Source organism: Limonius californicus (assembly GCA_014611495.1). NCBI lineage: Eukaryota > Metazoa > Arthropoda > Insecta > Coleoptera > Elateridae > Limonius > Limonius californicus. The sequence goes on along the minus strand of JABXWE010056494.1, from coordinate 9,781 downwards.
GGATTTCTACCTGCGAGGTAGTATTATACCCTTGAATAGTGTGTTGCATAACCGTCCAACTTAAGTAGTTAGGTACACTCTGCTAGAAATCACCGTTCCAAATTTTGGTTTGTCCAGGATTTTTTTATATGCGTTTAGCCTGGAATCGTTTTCTACATATTATTCAATCTCAATCAAGTATGTAAACACACGCATTTGCTCGGATTTGTCGCAAGCTGAAAAATTAAGTTTATATTTCAAAAATAAAAAATACATATAAATTGGCCTATATACAAAAAAAAAATTTATATAAAAAAAATAATGAAATACGTGTACATCCCTACATCCTAAAATTATAATAAAGTAGCGAGCTGCTCTTTAAATTAATTTTTGTAAACGTTATCTTGGCCAAAAGATTTTTAATTTTGCGGATATTTTGGTTAGCGTGGTGTGTTGCCTAACCCCTATCCTAAGCCCCCTTAAGGGCCCGAAGCAATCTTTGCATCTGGGCGCCATAACCCCTAGGGCCAGCACTGGCGAAACAATTTTCCCCTATAAGGTGGAACATCTATGACGGCTTTCGTTGAATTATTAGTCCAACCTTTTCTGATGACGTCTTGAGCATCATACCATGTTTCATCTAACAAATTATTGATCGATTTTGCCTACGGTATAAATGAACCATCTTAAAGTATATGTCTTGTTACCGTACAATGCGATCGCTAATAAAGATTCTTTAATGACGAGGTGAATTTTTAAAAAGCGTTTATTTCAAAAATATGCAATTCGTCGGAGTTCTGCTCTATACAAGATGCAAAATGGAACTAAAGTAGGAGCTTATTCTAACAGATTATATTAATTGTGAGCAACTACAAGTTGAATTGACAATATTACGATAAAGTTTTATCTGCAACGACTCCTCATATTCTAATCACATAACTCCTCCATGCCAAGAACCTTAAATATGGTGAAGCAACATTTAAGTTTTGCATTGCAGCAAAGATGGATTTGATAAATCATTTAAAGCAATTGTTTCATTTTCTAGTTTATGTAATATATTAATTAACGTTGTTTTAAAGGAGTTACGTTTACAATAAAGATAAACAATAGTACATATAAAGATAAGTAAAATTACAATAACAATACCTAGAGAGCTAAAACTTATATGTTTATATTCGATCGGTGCAATATTTTCAAGGGTTGATATTCCTTTTGTTAATTTTGGGTAAGACTGTGAACATAGGGGCCTCGGTGGAGTAGTGGGGGAACGCGTTATCACTCGAGGTCACAGCAAAATGAGGCCGATCGGCGAGGGCGTTCGAATCCCAGCTTGGGCGACCGCATTTCGCTTAGTTAAGTTTAGGGTGCATGCAGCATGAATGGTTAGTGTGTAAGGGACGTCCGCACCCCCCTGAAGTATTGCGAAAGCGGTTCCGGGGGGGAACGGTAGTATGAATGAACGATAAAAGAAAGACTGTGAACATTAATCGGTGATAAATCTATTTTTCTAACATTCAATTTAGTTGAGTCGTTTTCCAATGGATGAGATTTGAATTTGTTTTTCTTCCACGGAAGATGATTGAAAAGTGGTTAGAATTTCATTTTGATTTATTATTACTGAACAGTCATTAGTAATATGTAGCAATATTGATCCTACAGCAATTTTTCTGTTTAGAGTATCTATCATTTTATATCAATAATAGTTTCGTTAGGAGAACTAATGATCCAAGTATATCGATTTATTTTCATTATTTTGGTGGAATATAATTGGAACAAAAATGGTTGATATGTTTGGATATTTTTGAAGGTTAATAGTTGTGTTTCACATAATTTATAATTAGGTATTGAAAAATGGTTGTTCCGTGAACAAAAATAGTTAGAAGTGGTGATTTGCGTACAATGATCGTTTGTCACGGGAATACTAAATTTTGTGTTTAGAAAAGGTAGTGGTATATGTCGGTATAATCATTTGAAAATAGTTGGCATTAAAGGCAGGAAATGGAGTTAGTTGTATATATTGATATTCCAGTAATTGTTTTATAAAGAGGATCTCATATCAAGAGATCCAAAAAAAGCTGATCCTCAGCGGGCTGTGGAATGAAAAGTCACGTCTTTGCTAGACTAACGGAATGTTTATGATGTCGGATAAATTAGTTATTTTTTTTGATACGAATCTGGCAGATTGGTAAAATGATTTTTAATACATTTCAAAGAGCATTCATTATTGAATCTTACTTTCGGAACGGCTTTCAAGTTGACGGAGAATGGACCTATTCGATTCCTCCTTGTTTTGTGGAATTCCGAGAGAGGTATCCCAATGAAATTATTACATACCGAACATTTTATGCTTTGGTTAAGAATTTAGTCAGCAATTTTCGAGAAACTGGAAGTGTTGGAAGAAAGGAAGGGTCTGGTAGGCCAAAGAAGATAGTACCTGCTTTAATTGAAACTGTAAGACAATGAATTGACGAGACTCCAAAAACACCAATTAGACATTTATGCCAGCAAGTTGATGATTTAAGTTACGGTACATGCCACAGAATATTGCGACAAGCTTTGCATCTGCATCTGCATCCTTACCAATTTATTTCCGTTCAGGAGCTTTTAGAACAGGATTATCCAAAAAGAGTTCAGTTTTGTCGTTGGTTTTTGGATAATCTCAATGATGAGCAGTAAAATGTAATCTTGTTTTACCGACGAAGCCTGGTTTTACCTTAATGGGTATGTTAATTCACAGAATATGCGGATTTGGAGTAGCGAGAATCCACATGTTACAATTAAAGCTCCCCTTCATCCACAGAACATAGAAGTCTGGGTTGGAATGAGTCGTCGTGGGTTAGTTGGGCTAATATTTTTCGAAGGCACGCTAACTGCAGCAAGGTACAGGAACGAATTATTGCAACCTTTCTTAAATGAACTTGACGATGATGAGCTATGGGATGATTTTCTGCAACAGGATGGGGCAACAGCTCATGCAGCTGTAGATACAATTAATTTTTTACGCGAATATTTTGATGCCCGAATCATTAGTAGGAATATTAATATAACACCCTGGCCCCCTCGCTCTGGTGATATTGCTGTTTTGGACAATTTTCTATGGTCCTATTTGAAAAACACCATTTTTAAAACTCCAGTTAATGATTTAAACGAACTGAAACTTAGAATTGAAGAAAACTGCCAAGAAATTAACAACTCACCTCAGTTATTACAAAATGTTTTTGAAGGTATGAGAAGACGAGTTCAGAAATGTTTGTTATTTTCAACATTTGTTGTGATCATTACATTAGTTCAGGTTTATTCGTTAAGGTAAAAGTAGTATTCTTTTGATAGGCTTTTATCTGGATTAGTGATTCGTACAAATGCAGATTTTTATGATTAACAGCATACAGTAAATCTAGAGTTCTTTTGACTGCTGTAGTTTCTGTAAGTTTTCTGAAATAAATCGTCATTATCGATTAAAGATATATGTAATTGGTGAGTTTGGGCAAATGTTAGAGGTTTCAAGGTCTGAACAGGTTGATGTGAATAATTGTAAGGATTGGATCGATTGGCAAAGATGGAAATAGTTCCTAAAATTGCTCTAATTTTTAATTTGGTATCGACAATAATTTTGTTTAGATTTTCATTCAAAAGTTTCTAATTTTCAGCAAGGTTTTAATGATTAAAGTGAAAGTGTTTATTGTGTCGTTTAGTATTAATCCTTGTTGTTCTAGGACAGTATTTTGAGAGTCAGTGGATTTAATTTATTTATTTATAAGTTCGTCATATCGTCTGCCATCGTCTGCATTAAGATTTCCGGTGAGGAATTTTATTATGTCGCCGAGCCCGTCGGCTATGCTTCTTTTTGATTTATGTTTCAAATAAAGTTAGGGGAATAATTGATCGATTAATCGGTCGGCTCTATCTAAGTACTGTTGTATTAGCAGTTATTGATTATTATAATTAATAGCAATATGTAATGTAGTAGTTTTTCTGAAATATCTATGACCGGTGTAGAGCTAGCTTGGGTATGTACAGTGGCAGGTAAAGAAATGTTATCAATAATTTTGTCATGCTGTAAGGGTGTGGAAGTTCTAAAAGGGGGTATGAATGTAGAGATTATCTTAGCTGATAAAGCTCTTAGAATACCTTCAAAAAGAAAAGGACAATCGAGGACCGTTAGTTTCAATTTGGGCTGTCCAGAAGGTATGTAAATACACGTTCAACAAACAGTAAGCAGACTCTATTTACTTTTTTGCATTTAGCATGTGGCTGAAACACTAGAAATCGATGATTAGGGCGGTAATATCATTGTAAATATGTGTACATAATGTAAATATTATTTAATTTGTATTCCTTTTAATTATCTGTTTAATTATTAAACTTAAATTGTAAAGAAAATTCGCATTTGTTTATATTTTTTTTAAACTAATGTTTCATTTTAAATATATATGCAACACATGTTACTTTACACTTATACGCAGAAACATTTTAAATAGAAATTATAAAGTAATAATAGCATTTTGAGAATCTCTAGCACTATGTCTATGGTTAACGCATGGTACGAAATAATGTCGTCCTTTTTCACCGCATTGCAATTACTTGTAAAACATGTTAACGCTGGTCGTGCTCCTAAAGCACACGCTTTGTCGCCGGTGAGCTTACGTTTCTGTTCTTATCGTAGTACGACTCCAATATAAATAAAGATAAAAGATGCAAGAGTTGTGTGTTCTAACACAAGACGCTAATCCGAAAACAGCAATTCTAGTTGAAAGTAACTATACCAAACTGTATATCTTAAAAGGAAGAGGGGCGGGGACAATTCGCCGAATGCCCTAAACGCCCATTCTATATTTTGGATGTTCACTATTAAACGACGCCACAGAGTGTTATGTTCATTCAATTTTGCCACTTCATCTGAATTAAACTCGTATTTTAATTGCCGCTTCACAGGAATCAAAATTGTATTATAAATGTCACTTTTAAGTCGATAGCTATATTATTTTTTTTAAGATGAGTTATCGGAAGGCCACTTTCGAAAAACCTTTCAAAGTTCCCTTTGTAGGCTAGATTTGTCGATCAAAAACAATTTTCGGAAGTCGCTCGTGTTATTTCGTTCCAGAATTATTTCACCATATTTCGCAATGTAGTGTAATCTTTTGGGGCAATGCAGGTTCGCGCTGCATTTAGTTAGGCTGTCCAATTTCCACCTTCGTTCGGCCCGGTCACTCAAATACCATCTTCGGGGGCAGTAAATAAATTAAGAAAAAAAAGTCGACCGGACATCTTCGTTCGGCCCGGTGCTGCGATAAGCGCCGTAATCAAGTACTGCAGGGGCGGCTTGGGTTTTCGATGGGTATCCATCGCGTGTAGTTTCGTATCGCTGTTCTCACCGTGGGGTGAACAGAAGTATCGACAAGTGTCGGATTTAAAAAGAAAACACGCTGAAAAGGCAATTCATTGCGAATTCGCCGATCGCCATTGGCGGATTATTGTCGAGCCCAACTAGGAAGGTTGTGATGCCCAGCTAAAAGAACGGCGACACAGTGAAGGAAATAATTTTTCCTACACACAAGAAAATATCTAACGACAACATCAGTAAGGTCCAGGTATCTAGACAAGGGTTTGATCAGCGTCGGTCGGAGAAGGAAGGATTCAAAGTATGTGGGCGCCACCTGTTTAAAAAATAAACCCTTGGTCTCGAAGATGACGTTGATAAACAGGAATCTCCCGGAGAATACGAACTTACCTTACTGATACCACTAAAGTCTTTCATATATCTACAAGACACAATAAAACAACAAAATACTTGACGTAATTCTCGAGTATAATCAATAAATGGAAATCAAATTACAGTTAAATATAAAGGTTTGACCAAATAAAATCGTTCACTAAATTCTGTATATATATATATATAGGTATATCAAAAATATTGACCCCAAATTGATCACAAGTATAAAATATAAATATCTTTTAAATAAAGAACAGCCCACAAACGTCCCTGTCTGATTTAATAATTCGTGTAATGATAAAATTAAATCTTGGGGAAAGCGATAATGCGTCAATAAGAATTGAAATTAACCAGAAGCCTTAATTAGCTTCGCAAAAATAATAAATCAATACGTAACACGCCTAATTCACGATAAACGAGATCTCGATTATGTAAACTAAGATTAACCACCTGTAATTGAGGTATAAGCGCATCGACAATAAAAAAAATAGTTCACGCAATATCCTCCCTTATTGAATGTATGCGTCAATAAATATTAAATCAGAACCTCGAAATATGCGGACCGTTTACAGAAGTTATAAAATGCAGTAAGTGTTAAATTTATACAAGTAATAGTGTAAAATTAGTTCGGTATAAAATTGTATAGTTTGAATTTGTACAATGGAATGATTATGCGGTCGTATTCTGCCGGAGGATCTTCAGAGTCCTTGAAGTCCGTAAATTTTAAAAGAATATTTTAGACAGACCTTTCTAAATGAAAATTCCATATACAGCGACCACCTGAGCTGACAGCTGGCGTGCACACTCACACGTTTGGAACTTGGCCTTGCAATTTTCTGTGGCGTATATACGACTCGAATCTTCTCCAAATTCTTCGATGTAGTTATAAAACTTCCAGCAGTATGAAATTTTCCACAGCTACGTAATTTTTGTAGATATTCAAATTCTCAGCAGCTACGAAATTGCCTAAATAATTCAAGAGACTTAATAAAGCAAAAAAAAAAGAATCCAAGTTCCTCAGCTTGCCCAAGATGTAAATCGGCAATAGAAGACCTCTTCAAGGGTGTAATAAATTGGTTAAAAACCCAGGGAAAATCTCACTAACACCACAAGGTTAAGATTCCCCTAAAACTTGAACTTTTCAAAAATTAGGAATAAATCCTTGGTCGAAATTGACCGCGATGAAAATCAAGCTACACGACTTGTCAGGTAACAGAATGAGAATGCCCTCTCCCTGCTCGGAAAACCCAAAATCTACGAGAACATTGTAAGCTACTCATGCGCGAAAGCCATAAAATTTGAAACTGAAATCTCGAGGCGCGCTAATCACACACTCAAATTGAAACAATTCAGCAACATACACTGTGCGTCGAAATCGCACGTTACAAGAGCGTGCAGCGAAAATTTCGTCTCGAAACTTCCCGAACATCGTCTACCTTTTTTCCGGACCAGAAAACACCTCAGACTGTGCCTGCAGATTTTCCTGCATTTTGAAAACGCCCCAAAATTGTGCCTGCCTCTCTCTACCCCATTCACTGAAAGCCAAGATAAAAGAATTAGTTTCTGTTGTGAAAAAACCTTTTACGCGCTTAACTATCAAAATTCAAAGGATTGAACCTTTTTTTAATGCGACAAAAAGCGACCTTTAGTCGTCAATTGTCATTTTCCTTTCCTACCAGTATTCTTGTAAACTCCGACGCCACTGGCCACGTAGATTTGTTTGGAGAATTTAAATACCGTACGCCAGGGGCGGCGAGTCCCTTTTCTTGAACGTTCAATTAATCGTTTGTAGTATGAACTATAATATCACCATTTGCTGTCATTTTTGTATTGTCATATCCAATAGTTTAATTATACGTGTTTTGAAATTTATTACAACTTTTATTATTGTATATTTTGTATTTGTGTGTGCATGAACTTTGTAAGCTTTATAAACAGGAGGGAGGCACAATAAAGGTGAGTCCGAGTCCGAGTCCGATCCCCATAAGCTGCTGTCTTCTCGGCCTTTCACGAGAACTGGTAATCTCCTGTAATTTGGAAGGTGGCACCTGTTAATTTCGACATACCCTATACACAACTTTAAAGATTTCCTCTCGTAAGTGGTTTCCGTGAACCCCCCTACTCCTCTGAGCTAAGCTGTAGGCCTTTTTCCACCTATCCGGTTGGGGGTCGACGAAAATGCTCGTTTGGCCCGTAATAAGAGATTGATAACTTAACTTTGAAAACTTAAACGGCCGAACTTTGCGTGTCCACTAATATTCCTGTTTCGTAATGAACACTTGTCAAATAAGACCAACACACCGAAAGGAGATCATGATCATGAATACGTCTTTAGCATTAACTGTTTGGGGTGACGTACTGCTATTAAGTTGTGGAAAATATCTAATAATTCCCACATAGTTAAATTAAATAAATCTGTCGTTTTCAAGCATTAACAGTGTTTTATTTTTTTAACGTATCGTACTGTTTACAATGGATAAAACCACTTTGACTTTAAAATGCTAAACACTGAACTTTGATTAAAGCCTGCAGTTCTTGCAACTGATCGTTGGCTTATATAGGGATTACCAGTTACTTGTTGGATGACTGCCGCTTCAGTTTATACAGTTGTGACAGGTCATTGTTTTACCTTTGTCTTAGAAAACTGTGAATTTTGCCGCAAATGTCTTTCCAAACGCCTAAAGGCATTATGTGATGGAAGGGGTCTATCCGGGTATCTTTGTGCATATCGTCGTATTGCCGAGTCCGCCATCCCTCTGTATTATATACAGTGTGTCTGCTTAAGTTCGCACCATATGGAAAACTTTTTTATTATTAATTTTACGAAAAAAAGTTATTCGCCATAAAAAGTTCTGCATGTTCTAAAATCTAAAATACAATCATCAGATATCAAATTTTTTCAGTCGTATACGAGGTTTGTCAGAAAATATTAATTTTGCCCAACAGTAAAGTAAATTTATTTTTGAAAATATCGGAAACTTTTATCTGTTATCTCTTTATTCGTTAACAATTTGATAACCTTTACGTGTCTCTTAACTTCTATGTTTGCATTATTTTGATGATGCATTAAAATAAATGATACATAACAAAATAATTTATTTTACAATAATTATCAACTACGTAAATACAGTGCTAATAATGTTAATTGCGTAACAAGCGTGTAATAGTTTATCATCAATTCACTGTTGCTTCAACGTATCCGCCTTCTCTTACAATACAGGTTTCCGTTCTAGAAGAAAATTCCCTCAATACATTTCTAATTATATTCGGAGTTATACCCTGAATTGTTTCCGTAATAATTGTTTCCAAATGTTCTACGTTTGTGAATGATATACCTTTTCTTTTAAGTAACCCCATAAGAAAAAAATCTAATGGGGTTAAATCTGGCGACCTAGCTGGCCAAAAAATATCGGAATATCTATGAATTAACCTTCCATTAAAGATATTTTCAAGGTATTACCTTACTTCCATCGTACTATGACATGTTGCGCCGTCCTGCTGGTACCATACCTGTTGCCGTTCATGTCTTGGAAGATCACGAAGAAAATCATGCAACTGATTTTGTAAAAAATTTAGATATCGTTGACAAGTCATAGATTGCCAAAAAAAAAGGGCCAATTATTTTATCCTTGTAAATGCCGCACCAAACGTTAGTTTTAAAATAATATTGATCGCGAGTTTTAATCGTAAAGTGAGGATTGGAGTCAGTCCACCATCGACAATTTTGCGAAGACACTGTTGAATTAGACGTAAATGTAGCTTCGTCAGAAAAAATTATTTTCCTAGCCAAAAAAGGATCGTCTTCTAGCTTTCCTTGGATAAGAAAACAAAATTCTAGTCGTCTGTCGTAGTCTCCAGGTTTTAAAGTATGGATATTTTGTGGTTTATATGGATGAAACTTGTTCTCTTTAAAAATTTTTGATATTGTATCTTTACCAATTTTATCTGGAAGCGAAGATGCCCTTTTTCTCAGAGACAATTTGGGTTTTTCGACTGCAGATAATATTACATTTAACTTCATCTCCTCACTTGCAACAGGTTTTCGACGTTTGTGAATTTATTATTAACATCTCCACATGATTTGAATTTTTT
>JABXWE010056493.1:0-16932 GCA_014611495.1 Limonius californicus | reverse complement strand
AATAACAGAATTTAAAACAAATTGTGCTACACAGTTTTTTACGTTTATACGTTAAATATGACTAATTTCTATATACTCACCAATATTTTATTAATTACTACTTTTCTAATTGACAAAGCACTGCCAAATTTCTTCTTTGCCTAGATAGAGGTTTAAGAAGAAGTAGTGTTCCAAAATTCAGAGCAAAATGTTAATTATATCAAGAGAAAACTAAAAAACATATAATTTCGTAACCTTTCATTAATTTTTTTTTCTAATGTAAATGTAAATAATAATATACATAGAAGAGGTACACCAAAGGAAATTTTTTCAAAATTAAAATTGTTCAAATTATGGCAATGTTAAGTGTATACGATTTTAGAGTATACCCAGTTCTTAAACAAAATTCGTATTTACTTACATATTTAGTGTATTAAATAACAGAACTTTAATTTAGACACACACCAAAAGTAACTTTTCTTAAAGATATATTATTCGCAATCAACATTTAACGTCTTCAATTTCTTTTAAATACACACGCTAACCTTCAATAGAGCAAAGAAACGTATTGAACAACAGTTTATGTACAAATAAGGTGTATGTCTTCATTGCACTTGTTATAGGTGCCGAAATTCGATTTGTCCTTGAATAATCAAACGGGACGTCAGTGGAATAAAAACAAGTTAGCCAAAGAAAGAAAAGGTATGGATGTGGAAAAAACCTTATATAACCTTAATGCAAGTAATACTTATGTTGAGGCTGAGGCCGATTTACTTCTATCAGCGTAAATCACGCCAGATGACTCGGGGTAAACGGAGATTGTAGTTATTAACGCTCGACAACCTGCACTAATTCAAATTCGAGTGTGTTCACATTATCGAAATGCTTACATTAGCGACCGTGATTTTATTAAAAAGCTAATTATTAAAAGAAACGTTTAATAACACATTAAAAAACTAAACTTATTCTGACAGCGATAAGTAACACATATTTTTAATGAGAAGAAAACTGAGCTGCTATTTTAGTTTGCGTAAATTTGCGCTTAGCAATGCCTTCCAATACCTTTGCACGGAGACCTAAAATATCCGATTTTGATACTTCTTTTTTTTTCAGCCCAATCCAAAGCTTGGTTAAAAACTTCTATAGCTTGCTTGTCAGTCATTGCACTTCTAACTTCAATTGAAAGGTTTTCATCATCACCGTCCTCATCTTCCTGCTCCTTTACGTCATTCATCTGCTTATCTTTGTTCGATAAAGTAATATCAACTGGTGTACAAAGAATGTTCAATAAATCAATAACATCCTACGACGCACTGACAAGAACATCAGCGCTTAAGGGAATATCGTCTTCATCTTCATCACTGGTGCAAAAGAAATTATTCCAACATTTTTGAATTATTTGCTGATTAAGTGCATTCCAGACTATGTGCAAATTTCAAACTGCTTCTCTTAATGTTACCTGTTTCAAAGAATATGTTTTCAGGGTTCTTTGATAAAACAGATGAAAGTAGAAATTTTCGGTTTTATTACGTTCTGGTCCATTGGTTGAATTAATGGAGTTACATTGGGCGGCATTAACATGACAAAAATTGACCCATCCTTGCTCCTCAGTTGTTCGTCTGGAGGATGACTTGGTGCATTATCTAACAGTAAGACCGCTTTTATTGGAAGCTTCTGTTTGCTTAGGATATCTTTCACCTACAAATTGAATATCATTAAATTATGTATAGAACAGTTGTGATTATAGATTGATTGTCATACCTGAGGGACAAAGCGCGCGTGGAACCATTTCAGGAATATTATTAACACAACTTGAAAAATATCTAAAACTTAGACGAAAATTCTTAAAATTAAATAAATTTTTTTTTTAATTTAAATGCAATCAGGTCAACACACAAGATGTTAAACATGATTTGTTTCATTAATTGCTACTGACACTGCACACATGTCACTTGTTCGAGGTCGCCTTCTACTGGTTTTCTAAGTCACTAATCGTCATTTAGTTATTATTACAACTTTAATTACCTGAAGAGGTAACTAAGTCTTGCGGTACTCTTCGTTTTAGTCTTTTATGCAATCCTCTCTTTCCAATTGAGTAGTGGACAGCTGCTGAACAGTTGGAAATGTTTTTGAAGAATAGGTATGTAACATCCTTCTAAAATTTTCGACGTATGGCACGTTATATATATTGAATAGGTTTTTCTATTGCTAAGAACTTCAAGGAGCACACTTTGAACATTTATGGTATTAAAATAGTATCACTATTCGGCTTTTGTTGTATAAAATAAGTTTTGTTGTGTTTTGGAATCTTCTTCGCCTTCATTCTTCAATTGTGAACATTTCGAAAGTATACTTTTTTTAAGTCTTAATTTTTTCCATAAACTTGTTATTTTCAATCATCTGTCATTTATTTCTGGATGAGTATTTTTTTATGAAACTCAAGGATCAGACGCAGAATTAAAATACCTTTCAGATGCGGTTCGCCCGACCTCCATTGCCGTATAAAGAAACAGTTCAAGATGGCGCCTAGTCGACATTTTTCAAGTTATAAAATTCAAATATGGGCTAGAAAGTAGTAACTAGTATTTAGCCTTCCATTAAAGCACACACAATATGGTGAAGAAATATCAACTCGTTCAAAAGTTAGTAGGCAGTAGGAGGAGAGGACATTTTACGACCGCACGGTCTATATATATATATATATATATATATATATATATATTACCATGTTATTTACAATATCGTTGAAGTCCCAATAACTCATAGTGGGATAAATTGAATAAATATATAATAAAACACAATGTCGGTTCCCACAGAAAATATTTAATAAAGAAAATGTAAAAAGTTCTCGTATTCGTTAACGTTTTCGAGCAAACATATTGCCCATCCTCGGACTATAAATAAAATACAGAAACAAACTTCAAAAACAATCAAATTAATCGGAATTTTAAAGGCTTACCTAACCAAACAGTTCCATCAAATAAATAAGTCTTCTAGTTGAATATAAAATAAAACGAACATGTGGTTATAACCTAATTAAACTTCACTCCTAAAACCAATCCGCTAATGCCGTTGGTCACAAAAATAAAACCGTGTAAAAAGCAGAAACATGTTTAGAAAGTTGATTTGAATTTAAATTTCAAAAATCCCCAAATTAGGGGCGACATTAATACAGAATAAAGTGACAGTTAAACAAACTCGTCGGGCATTTTCATGAAGATAAACCGGAAGTAATATCCGACAAAATAATGTCAAAAACCTACGCCATCTATATATAAAATATTAAACTAATTAGTCTATGTTATAGATAACCAAATGACAAGGTGAGTAACTTGACTACTATATACAGAATGCAAAATAATAACCTTCAGATTCGGGAAAACCAACAATTAGAACAAACCGTTAAAAATATAAGGGAGATTATCAAAAATAATGTCATTCAAAACATATTCTGGGTGGTCTTTAAATTTTTTCACAGCTTTTGATATTTCCACACTTTCCAACAAATTCATTTTTAAACCTTTTTTGCAAAAATGTAAGATTTGGATATCCATGTTCAAATTCGTATTATGATTATTAGCAATACTATGAGCTGCGAACGCAGACTTAAAATTGATATTGGGGTCTAAGTTAATCACCCAACGCTATTATTAAGAGATTACATGCTACCTGCTGACTGGTAATCGTACTTGAGTAGGGATTTAAACATTCGCTACTAAATGTTTGGTCCTACTTTACTCCACTTTGTCATTTCTACTAAAACAAATTTATTCACGCACATTTTATTTGACTAAGAATTTAGATAATAATACTGAAAACGATTTCAAATCATCGCACTTCGGATTTTGTCAGAAATACGTATCGTCGAAAACGTTTCTAGCTAAACTTCTATAGTGCTGAAAGCATAGAACTGAGAAGCTTAAAATAACGAAAAATAAGCAGGCCCTTAGAAATATATAATATTTTCCTAACCATTAAATGAAGCACTGTTTAATCAATATCCAATTTTCTAAAAGATCCTTGGATACCAAACAATTCTTCTGCAGTTTTTTGCTTTCCCGGTCTTTTTGACTCATCAACCCCATATTTATCTTCTTCCAAAAGCCAGTCTCTATAGCTTTCAACTTTCTGCTTCCAAAAGGCTGCACATATCAGGATTAATTAAAATTATAATAGAATTTATAACATGCTATACCTGTTAGTTCGGTTATAGAAATGCACTCGCCACAGTATTCTTTAGGTAGATAAGAGTGTGGAATGATATCGTAGACGCTTTCCACATTGTTTGAAGAATAGAAATGAACCTAAAATTTGGTTGTGTGAAAGTTTTTTCTCTGGTTGTTCCGCTACAATACAAACCCTCTGTTTAATTTTGTCACCCAGCAAAGAAATAAACCAGTTAAATACTGTTTTAGCAAATAAGGGTATATTTACTGCTTCCACTCCTTGTGGTCGTGAAGGATACGCTATCTCCAGACATGATTGTAGTTTCTTGACATCGTTTAAATCAATACTCAACAGATATTCTAAAGTCATTTCTGCACCATCAGCGAATATATGCTGTCCGCCCACAACAAAGTTATCGTCTTCCCAAAGCATTATATCAATGATCATGAAAAAAGTCTTTGCTAAAAGTTTATACGATAATTTCATATTGTGTCCAAACCGCCCAAGAATAATTCGGGGTCCGGCATCTCCTATTGTTTTCGGTAACGGTAAGAACAGTCTAAGGAAACGCAAAATTATAACACGTTAGTTGAAAATAACTCAAGAGTTATACCCGTTATTTAGAACTTCCTGAATTTCTGGTAGCAGTGGATCGCGGTTGGTAAAAAACTCTGGCATAAGGCTTCTCATGGTGTAAAACAGGTCCAGCTTTTCTTTGGTGCGTTCTAGACTAAATTTACAGCCTCGAAGGAAGTTCAAAATCCATTGGTCATCTACATATTGTTAATTAATTTTAGATTAGATATTTTTGATAGGAAGACGCAAATTACCAGTTCTAGATCGTATATGTGGTTGTTGGGCGAGCCAACTTCGTATGTGGTTGATGTCAGTTTGGATTCTGCTAGGAATTTCATTCAAATCTCTTTCAGCTGTTTTCTGTAGCTGTTTGGGTAGTGGTCGAACTTGCAGCATTGTGTTGGATGAAAGAATGAGAAGCAGTTTTTATCACTTCTCCCAGAGTTACTGAAATTATATTTCAATAAATTAAATCAGTTATCTCCATATAAAAACTGCAAATAAAATTACATACAATCTGTGTCCGCTTCAATCTATACAGTGCTTCCCAAAAGTATCGGATAAATTCATTAAAATCGTTGAGAAAAATATTTCATAGAAATGCTCGGACACGTCGATTTTTATTTTAAATTGTCATTAGAGATGTAATTTTCAACCCCCCACCCCTCAACCCCTAAGCCCTAACAACTCCAACTTTAAAATTTCAAATAGCACAGTACCCCTTATGATACCTCATCTGATAGCTTTTATGCTGAATACAACAAAAAAAAGCTTTTTAAAATCGGTTGATAAATAACGGCGATATTTAACAAAATGTGTTCAAATAAAAGTGCCATTATTCGAGCAGGCGTTGATACGGTTCTAGCAATGAGTGATAAAAACAATCGAAATTTATCGTTCTCAGTACGTTTTAATGCGTTTATGTAGTATTTTTAAGTTTGGACGAAAACAAATTTTTTTCTTGTTAGAAAAAAATTTTTTTTGGTGAAAAGAAAATTTTTTTTTCTTAATTTCTCAAAACCCGTCGCAATGTTTACAGGACGTACTGAGAACATAAACTTCAATTGTTTTTACCGCACATTGCTAAAACCGCATCAACGCCTGCTCGAATATTGGCACTTTCAATTGAATACATTTTGTTAAATATCGCCGTTATTTATCAACCGATTTTAAAAAACTTTTTTTTGTTGTATTCAGCATAAAGCAAGCTATCAGAAGGGGTATTTTGCTATTTGAAATTTTAAAGTTGGAGTTGTTAGGGCTTAGGGGTTGAGGGGTGGGGGTTTGAAAATTACATCTCTAAATGACAATTTAAAAATAAAAATCGACGTGTCCGAGAATTTTTATGAAATATTTTTCTCAACGATTTTATAGAATTTATCCGTTACTTTTGGGAAGCACTGTATAACTTTGTGAGTGTAATATTCACATGAATTTGAAAAGAAAATCTGAATACAATTTAATTGAATTGTCTTACTTGCACAGTAACAGAGCTATCGAATTCAAATTTTGTACGTGCTTTTCTTTTTCTTCGAGTGCTTTATAACTTATGAGCCGCAGCGACCTTTTCTTCTATGCCTGTGTTGCGCGTTTTAATATACCACATGCACATACGACCTACAGCTTAACGTGAGTTCTGAAATACGGATAGTGTAAACACACCTAATACATAGAACATTTGTGGCTTTCATTTCCTTGTGAGGGAGAACGGCCTTTACAAATCTGATGTTCCGGTATTAGAATCTGAACCCCGGGCCTAACCTCTAGCCCGCGACCGCCTCTTATTTTTCTTACCAATATTTATCATTTTAAAGTTATCCTAAAAATAATAGACCGAAAATTTTAATTAGGGATACGAAAAACGCACCATACTTTCTTCGAATTTTATCTAATTTCTAGATTAGTAGAAAAAGGCACAAAATATTGTGTTGAATATATTCGTCACATCAATTTTCAAGAGAACTTTTTCAACGGAACTTTGTGTTTAGCAGCGCTACCTATTAGTAATGCTGTGTATTTGTATTACATTCTGTTGATTTAACATCTTATGGAGCGAAACCTTCTAGAATGAATCTGAATATTATAATCCCGATTTTATGTATATTTAGACCACTATACTCTGTGTATTCTGTGCAGGTCAAGATATACAGGGTTACTCATTAGTGCGTCAAAGTCCAATATTAAAATGAAATTTGGAAATTTGTCTTTGTTTAAGTGATATAGTGCCAAAATGTGTACATTCTAACAATATTAATAAATATACAGGGTGACTTGCTACAGCAGAGCATCTTTAAGGTATTATTTTCGAAATGGAACATGCTGTATATTTTACATGTTTAAATTGAACGTAAAATTGTCTTTCCATCGATCTTGTGTTTTCTGATTTTGTATATGGCGTTGCTGAGTTTATCTAAAAAATGTGAAAATTTTGGACGGCACGATGTTTAACAAATTAATTCGGTGGGTGAGTATTGCGGTTAATTTCATAGTCAAGTGGCACAACCACCAAAAATAAATTTTATTATACATGGTGCTTTTTCTTACACCAGGGCAAATTAATTTACTTTAAAGAGCATTTTTTCAATACAATGCATTATTGTGGTTTTGAATTGGTACGTTAATTTTCCACAATTTTTAAATTAACATCTGAATAGTGCATAATATTTGTATTTCTTGTAAAATAATTTGCTTCAACTCCTGCAAAATGTCCCTCCAAATCTCAATCAAAATATGTGGTTCTAGCACGACGCTGCTCCACCAGATTTCGCACTAGTGAATCAGCAGTTCTTGAATCAATAATTCGGCTACTGGTGTATAGGTCGCGGCGGTTTCATAAATTAGCCGCGTAGGTAGGTAGACTTAACGAAATTTTTTCCTATGGAAATATATAAAACAGATTGTAGACCAGATCCTTGCAACTACTGCATACGATATGAGGCTACGCATAATGGAAGCTTTTGGTACAACTTCCGTCGAGTCGTTGCGAGCAGGAAATTATGTCGTTTTTGAAAAGATTGAATATGCGTGTTGAACAGAACGTGGGTCTAATTGAACATTTATTATAAATAAATACGTTAATTGAAATGAAATCTTTTTCTATTTATGATATTAATAATAAACGGTGTCACTTTATGTCAAAATCATAGGTACTAGATTAGATAAAAGTAAAAAGTTTATTAATTCATATATTTGTAATGAAGAAGTAAAAATATCTCTCAATCTATCGATATCGAAATAGGTATAGGAAAATATTTATAAAAATTGTGATAATTAAGGGGCAGTGTTTCATTTGAAAAAAATTGAGAAAATGGTCTTTGAAATAAATTAAATTTGCACTGATGTAAAAAACACCATGTAAATAAAGCTAATTTTTGTTGTTTGTATCGGTTTAGTATATCATAATTGATCATAGTACCTACTCACGTAGAGAATATCGTTGGAAAGATAATTTTTCGCTGAATTCAGAAATATAAAAGTATACAGGGTGTTCCACTCACAAATAATACGGTGAAGATGCTTCGTTGTAGGGAGTTACCCTGTATATTTAAAAATATTGTTCAATGTGCGCACTTTATTACTACATCACATCAAAACAAAATTCCCAATCATTTTAATTATGCCAATATTGGACTTTGTCCCACTAATGAGCAACTCTATATAAAATTAATGTGAAATCTACCTTTTATTTCTATTTTTATAATTGACTATTATTCCATTAAATTACGAGGAGTTTATCATAAGGGATTTGATCATGGATGATCAGAATTTTTCGGATTGTTAATGATTCTATCCGTCGACCCCTTTTTAGTCAGGCATCAGGATATACTGACTGTGTGAACACATTTACGTAAACTGTAGTAAAACATGTTTATTTCATACTAAATATGAGTCCGGGAAATGGCACATTACGGTACCAAGTACTGTAATGTTACTTTTTGCCCTCCTAAATTGTAAAGCTAGCTTTGACATCATGTATACGTCATGTGAAACAAGATTTTTACCCACAATGTTGCAAAGTACGGCTAGTATGCGGTAAAGTAACCAGTAAATTTTAGCCTTTCAGGGACGCTTAAAAAATAAATTAAGCATAGGACAAGAAAATCTAATTTAGAAAACGCTACTTTTCACCATATTTGACACGATAATGTAGAAAATAGAAGCGTAAAATGTTGTTATTATTTATTATAAAAGTATACCGCCATCTATAAGAAATTCAAAGAAATCAACATTAAGTTGGCACCACTACTCAGTACTACACTAATAATTTACGTCTGAAAGACCACTTGTCTTAATTCTGGCGGTGCTGCTTCAAAAAATTCACTCTCTGAGCCTGACATGTTGCAAAATGACACATGAAACAAATTTGAATTAGTCAAAATGTCAAAGTTTGTTACCAACATTAAAAAAATATTCTAAATCTGTTTTTTTCTTAAATAGTCGGCCAAACAATTTTATACAAATTTCGTGCATAAATGATTTTACAACGCTCCAGCCCTTCGGGCTCGTTCCCCAAACGAGCTGTCGCGTTGAAAAATCAACTTTTCCGCACTCTAATGTAAATAACTATTACTGGACTGTTACCTTAGTAACTTTTATTTCTGTTAAATTATTAAAGTCACATAGGAACGTATTCGTTAAAATAACAATTTATTTTTTAATAAAATGATTACTTTGCCTGTTGTCAAATATGACATTTAAAATTTTGCTGGCCTTTTATTTAAAATTGTTAACAGTATAAAATGAACCGTAGTACGATACACGTCCGTGAAGTTATTATTACTGTACTCGGTTTAGA
Source organism: Limonius californicus (assembly GCA_014611495.1). Lineage (NCBI taxonomy): Eukaryota > Metazoa > Arthropoda > Insecta > Coleoptera > Elateridae > Limonius > Limonius californicus. Next base: position 7,415 of record JABXWE010056493.1, on the reverse strand, counting down.
TATTCCTGACGCGGCTCCTACGTTGCCTCGTCCATAAACATCTAACTCGTACCGTAATAGGTCACTTCCCGGACTTGTAACGTAAATTACTATTTTTTGGAGAAAAACGCTCAAATCTAATTTCATCTGTGATTACCAATTTTTAATTGTTTGTTGCTTTCCTAACATTTTTAATTTCAGTTCCTAATCTCTATCGGTTTGCTTAAATGACAATAATTTTTCTTTACTTGTCATATGAGTATTTTAGAGATAAGTACTCCAAACTACACAGTATCGTAGACGACCATGGTTTTATTTAATTTTAATTTCTAGTTGCATTATTTTAATAAGCTGTAATTTAATTAATTTCTACGAACAAAATTTCTGTAGTTGACTTTTGCGTCAGTTATAATTAATAGATATGGTTGCCGTAAATGAACGAAATATAAACCAAAATTTAATATACTAGGTATTCAAAAAAAGGTCGGATTTTTCACACGCATAGTACTCGTCCAAATAATCAAAAAAATAAGTATATGTCCGCAAACCAACTGTTTCACAAATAGAGGTGATTTTGTATGTTCAAGAATCCAGACGGGCCTGCAATTAGATCCCTCGTTATATACATTTATCGTTATAGATTATGGGTATTGTTCGATATTAACTGAAAAATGTGCAGGAGCCTGTCGTTTAGTAGAGGGGGTAAACTGTTATTCAATAAGTCAAAATCCAGTTTACCAGTCAAACATAATCATTATGCAGATTACTGATACAGTTGTAGGTAAAAGTATTTTGATCCGTAAATAAGATGTTGGATGCAAAGTTTAAATTTTCTACAACTTTTCGTAGCATGAATCTACAAACAGCATTCATGAAGTATTATCAGAAGCAGTAAGGGTTTGTACCGCTGGATATGGCACGGTATACAATTGTGTACAATAAAGATATAATGATAACTTAAATTTAGTTTTCATGATAAATGAAATGCCTACTTTTGAACTTTATTGATTAAAATACAAAATTGTCCCCAATTATGAAAAAGTTGATAAAAACGTTTGTTTGGTTTGATGAAAATTATACGTAGGCGAATTATCGGATTTTTTTTAAGTGCCCTGTGTATTACACATGTTATTAGGATTACACTGTTTGCAATGTAATATCTGTAAACCGCTTATGCCTCTCATTACCAAAATGATCTTCACCCACAGATTAGGTCGTGCAATGAAAGTGGTGATGGTATTATAATAACTTATAACGATTTACAATTATTATTATTAATTTTTAAGAGCACCAGACGAAGCATGGGATTAGTAATTTAATTTGACTGTTTATAAGATTTTGAATGTTATTTAACTCACATTAAATTGCATTAAATCAGTCTGAACAAGTGCTGCATTTTTTGAGCTAGATTTCTGGCAAATCGCGGGTACGTGACATATTAAATTTCATAGTGCTATATCTAAATTAAAGACCAAGGTAGCATAACGTAACATGTCATAATAAGCAAATAATTCCTGACGTCACTAGCCCGAAATAAAAAAAAATACAGAAAACACTATTCATAAAAAGTAATGTCCGCCTTAAGAGCAGAATAGCTGTGGTCTAGTGTTTTTATGAAATATCTTTCAAGAAATTTTAATTAAGCGAATCCGGAGTGTTGAATAAAGAACATCAGCGTCGCGCACAACAAAAGCAAACAGTAAACCAGCCAAACTTCTGCTGGTCCATTGCGCAAGACGCACAAATTTATGTAATCAAGGTTTCGGTGTTAATAAGCAAATCAGGATTACTCTGTGTGCTTGTTTTATTGAAAGTCACTGTGAGTAATCATGCCCGAAACAATTACCTTTTTACGTAGTAATTAATTATATTTATAAGATACAGGCAGCAGATATCAATATATCTTATTTTTTGTTGTTATAAAATCTGATGTAATGAAATGTAGTAAAATAGTTTACTACAATGATTTAACATTATTCGAATTCGACTAGTGACAACTAACGACGAAATGTTCACCACTATATTTTTTTCTCATTCATTCATACTACCGTCCCCCCCCCCTGAACCGCTTTCGCATTACTTCAGAGGGGTGCGGACGTCCCTTACATACTAGCCATTCATGCAACATGCACCTTAAACTGAACTAGGCGAAATGCGGTCGTCCCAGCTGATATTCTTCGAAACCACAGCGGAACGACGAACAGTGGCAACGCGTTGCCGCGCTAGACCACCGAGGCCCCTACCACTATATTATCATTATAGAATGTAATACTGCCTTAATAACATGACGCAAAATGCGTCATGATAAAGATATCATTGTCTATCTCAATATACGTGGCAGCTAAATGAAAGTCATTAATATAATATTTTTTAAAAGTCAAACGTGGACGTAGCCTACCGGTTCGCAAATTCTACATTATACACCCGCAACTAATCAGAAAAATCAGTTTACAATAGCAGGCTGCAGAACTGCAAGAAAACATTATTTAAGTACGGTTACTGATTTTTGATTAACATTAATAACATTGTTATTATTGTGGAAATGATTAATTATGTTGGTTGATAATGATTTTTTGGGGATCTACCATAATGTATCTTGGGAGCTCTACATGTTTTTTGGGCTAAGTTGAAAAATATTATTCAGAGCGGTTGTAAAATGCGCTCCCCCCCCTACTAACTTTTGAACGTCTTGATATTTCTTCACAAAATTTTGTGTGCCTTAATGGGAGGCTAAATACTACTTTTTAGTAGAAATTATTAATACAAAATTTAAATATTACATATAAAAAATGACAGGTCATTGAAAATAACAAGTTAACAAGTTATTACAACATGGGTTTCGTTGTTTAAAGTTTGATATGTGTTCTTTACTAATTTGGGGTCGCTGATCACAAATATGATGTTAGTTTTTATCCATCACGTCACGTTTTTTTTCTATGCCAAATCTACAAGAATACTTACTCAAGCGAGCGGCCCATAAGGAAATAACTTGCTGGTTAGTTTTAATTATCAAATAATGAAAAGTTCTTAGTAATGACTAATGAGAATCCAAATTACATATAAACTGCATACAAAATTACTTTCTCTAATTTGTTTGCTAGTGGAATAACTAGGTAATTACCACATACTACCCTAATCACTAGAAAGTTATAAATCATTCCTATATATATATTTTGTGTTTATTTTTTGACCCAGCAGAAAGTCTAGTTAGTTAGTTCTAGTTAGCGTAAGGTTATACTGAGTTGTGTGTTTAAATAGTCCAGATATATTTTGTTATATCTGCGGTAATTTCACACTGCTGACGCAACGACGGAAAATTACCATTTCTGTGAAAACAGCTTATCATGCTTACTTCGGTATAAAACTTGGGGATCAACATAGTCTACACCATTTGTGTTGAACAACTGAAGCAATAGAGTAAAAGTGCAAGAAAGTCTTTGTCTTTGGGAATTCCTATGGTGTGGAGGGAGGCAAGATACCACGGTGACGACTGTTACTTTTGTTCCTGCAACGTAAATTGCTCCAATTCAAGAAATAATGAAGATATTTTCTATCCTGAGGTTCCATCTGCGATACGGCCAGTTCCTCATGGACCCGAAGTCACTATTCCACCCACATTTGCAAGTTCCACCGAAGAAATGTCTTCTGAAAATGATTCTGACGAGAGTGATAAAATGGACGTTTTCGAATGTGAAACACAGGAACCACAAATTTTCACACAGGCGGAACTGAATGACTTAATAAGAGATTTAGGTCTTCCGAAGGACGCTGCATAAATTCTGGGATGCAGACTTCAGGATAAACATCTAACGGTTCCAGGAACTTCGTTTGCTTGGTACAGAAACCGTGAAAAGGATTTCATGCCCTACTTTTACCAAAAAGGATCGTTAGTGTACTGCATTAACATTCCTGATTTAATATTGACGTTGGGAGCTGCAAAATATGTCTCTGAATCTTGGAAGTTATTCATTGATTCATCGAAATGAAGTTTCAAAAAAGCAGTTCTTTTACACAATAGTAATAAATATGCCTCGGTACCCGTTGCTCACTCTGTTCACTTGAAAGAGACTTATGAGAATCTTCAAATGTTGTTAAATAAAATAAAATATTACGAATATGGTTGGTGGAGATCTTAAAATCATTTCCATGCTTTTGGGATTCACAAAGTACCCTTGTTTTTTGTGTCAGTGGGACAGTAGAGCGCGTGATAAGCATTACACGCAGAAGAAATGGGCCACCCTAGAAAGACTTCTACCTGGAACTAAGAATGTACTGCGTGAAAGGTTGGTTGATCCACAGACAGTATTGCTACCTCCCCTCCATATCAAGTTGAGGATGATGAAGCAGTTTGTAAAGGCTTTAATAAAGGAAGGAGAATGTTTCAAATACCTTTGCTCCAAATTTCCTTCACTCTCCGAAGCGAAGTTGAAAAAAGTATTTTCATTGAACCTCAAATTAGAGTTTTGAAATCGGATGAACGGTTTGAACCGGCGATGACAGATGTTGAATGTCAAGCCTGGTGTGCATTCAAAGATGTTGTAGAACATTTTCTTGGAAACAACAAGCACCCAGACTATATAAACATTGTCCAAAATATACTGAATAAGTTCCACAAATTGGGTTGCAATATGAGCATTAAACTCCATTCTCTTCATTCTCACCTAGACTACTTCCCTGAAAATCTCGGAGATGTTAGTGAAGAACGATTTCACCAGGATATAAAGAAATGGAAAGGCGATACCAAGGGAGATGGAATGTTAATATAATGGCTGATTACTGCTGGTCATTGAAGCGAGGTAACCCAGATGTGAAATACAAGAAAAAAACCTCGAGACGGAGTTTTCAAAATAAACGAGAGAGATTACATTCCAGAAAAACTTAATCTGGTAAATTTACATTTAAAAAAATCAAAAATCCTATGCATTATTATTATTTTTTTAATTGGCGCGCAACATTGCGTTGTTGAGCAAGGGTCTCCCCCATAAGGGGGGTTGTTGATCTACTCTCTCATAGTGATCAATCCTCGTGGGAGAGAGATGCCGCGTTAGCGTAACCTTCGGGTCACCCATCCAAGTACTGACCGGAGCCAACGCTACCTTAACTCTCCTGATCATACGTGAACGGGCGACGAATGTGCGCAGCCCGGAATCCTGTATTATTATTATTATGTATTATTTCATTTTACCCAAATAAAAAAACTTGTTATATTTTCATGCACAAGCAGATTTTCCTATTCTGCGAAAAAACCTTACGTGATAGCCAAAAATATGCACATCATTGTATTCAGAATGGTCGATTTATATAAGATTAGGTATCAGAAATAAAACAACGTTCCTAAACTTCAAATTTGTAGACCTGTGTTATTGTTAGTATCACTGGTTTTAAGACTCAAAATTCAAACGTGAGCAAACACAATAACTGAATTAAAGTGACGGAACAGAAAGACTAATTATTTCAATTGTTTTACTTCTGTTGATTCGCCTTCTACATTTTTTAGCGTTTTGCTTAATATCAGAAACAGATAATTTGGAAGTCTGTCATTTGTTTTTGAATCTATAAAATTTACTCAAAATTTAGATTATACTCTACTCAGACCTATTAAATGAGATGTCACTCGACCCCATTGCCATTTAAAAATATTTCAAAATGGCGCCTAGCCGTCATTTTGAAAGTTGTAAAATTTCCAATGAAAATTACCAACTAGTGAAGGTAGTTGTTTATGAATGCCAATTCAAGCATGACTAGTGACCCTAATCTTAAGGGCTAGGGATAACAGAACTTCTATGAATGTCCGAGCAGGTAGCGCTGCATTTGCATATATTTAAGAAACCTGTAGTTAGGCCACCAGAGTAACTTTTTTACCTGTTATTTTGAGAGAATGGTACCTCTTCTTTATCAACAAATGACCACTACTGATATAGAACGTAACTCGGATTAAGCCATAAGTTGTAAAAGATGACTATGACTATTAGTGTATGGTAATACTAACGATGTTATTGCCATCGCAAAGGGAAAGGAACATTTAGATAATTTTAAGAAGTGATTCAAATGGCAAACTTTAATTACGTTTGCTAGACTTTCTAATTTGCAAATTCACTCTTCAACTCTTCAACGCTAGTTACTACTGCTGTTTATTTACTTGTTGCTTTTAAATTAGTTTGAAGCTGAAGTAGATTTTAAAATCAAAATGAATCATGCCGCATAGTACGTGTGTTGTGAGAAAGCGTAGTAAAGCAGCAAGAAGTGCTGTCCACAAGCGTAAGCAGATTTTACAAATGATTGAAAATATGGAAACTTCTGTGCCGGAAGACGGGCATGTTGAATATTTCTGTAACTTGTCTAAATATAAACTAAGCAGTATGCCTGAATCAAATAATATTATGCAAATAGTTAGGTACCTACTGTTAAACGAATCAAATTATTAATTAGACAAATGTTAATATGCTAGGAGATAATGGACTGATAGAAGTAAAATGTTTGTATTCAACTAAAAATTAAAAAAAAACAAATCAACCGTTGCAGAAATGGGCAATAAGTTATGGGTCAAGCAAAATCCAAGTGATGATCTGTTTATCAAAGAAAACCACAATTAATATTTCCAGATACAAGGCCAATTAAACATATGAAAAGCTGATTCTTTATTATTAATTACCCCGCAACATCCCATTGTTGGGCAAGGGACTCCCCCATAAGGGGGGTTATTGATCTACTCTCCCATAGTGATCAAGCCTCGTGGAAAAGAGGCAACCTTCGGGTCACCCATCCTAGTACTGACTGGAGCCAAGCAACGCTGATTACTGCTATTTAATTTTATATACAGATTTACTCTGATTTAGACATGAAATTACTAGAAATTCGAAGAGATTCAAACTTCTGGCACAGAACAATGTTACCAAAATTGATAACATTTTGGGAAGAATACGCTTTGACAGAATTAGGAGATCCTCGAATTCCCAGGCTGAAAACTGGATCTAATGATTCTAACCCAACAAAAAAACTTAAAAAATTGGACGAAACGTTTCCACTTTTTTGTTTACTTATATTAATCATTTTAGTAACTACTAATACAATATTATAATTATTATTATATAATAATGTTAAAAGAAAATATGTATTTATTTTCAAAATTGTACCTAATTTACACCAAGAATTATAAGTCAAATTGTTATTTATTATATAATACAGTGTTATGATAAATATATCAAATATTAATGTAAAAATTGATTATATTACGTCCTTTGATTAAATTACGGCTTTAAATAGTAATAGCAGCCTTATTAGGTAATAGAAATTTCAAACTTGCACTAGTACATTTCTACGAATCTCCACAAACCTGGATTACTAAAATATTAGTGTTGTAGTAACAGAAGGGGACAATACATCATTGCCTTCAACTTTTACCTGTTCTACGCCAGTTATTCCTTCTCACTCTAGTG
>JABXWE010056491.1:0-23515 GCA_014611495.1 Limonius californicus | reverse complement strand
TCCTAACTTTACAAACAACCACGATATTCACATGTGTCTAAAAGTCGAACAATCGAACTTTTGTTTGTAACTCGAAAACAAAAGACGATAGCAAATTTTTGTTTCCGCCAGTGAATTTGTCTCAAAAAAAGAGATCGAGAACGTGCCTTCCATTCTTTTGTATCTCCTATAATTACCGAGTTACCCTATACAAACATCGAAATTTGCCCACCCTGTACTTCACATCCATTACTTCCTGAATTATTTTAGCATCAACGGCCACTTTACACCGTTTGGGCTCTCTAGATATAATCAAGCATTTAATTTGTTTCTGTGGAGATTGTTAGGTTGAGGTTGTTGCATTCCCTATTAAACTTTGAAAATCGCCCTCTGACTCTGCTACAAGTACAACATCGTCTGCGTAGTATCTGGTACATTGTAATTGTTTATGATAAAGTAGGGAATTTGTTCCTAGACGGTTGGTTCGTGAAGTAATGAGAAATTGGTTACAAGAATTACTATCAGTCTTCCTCAGTCCACTGTTGGATGTCGACCTTCCCCAATGATTTCCATTCCTCTCGGTTCTCTGTTGGATTCATCTATTTAGTTCCTGCGATTGTTTTGATGTCGTCTGTTCATCTTATCTTTGGCACACCAGCACTTCTTTTCTCGATTCTTGGTCTCTACTTCAAAATTATTATTATCTTCCACTTATCAAATGCGGTCCTTGCGCAGCCCAGTTCCACTTTAGATGTGCAGTTCTGTCTATGACGTACTCTGCGCTGGTTTGCAACCTAACCCATTTATTTTGTTTATGCTCTTTCAGGGCTTTGTTCAATATTTGTCTCATGAAGCTCACTAGGCAAGTTCAAGGTTTCTTGCGTTGTTAGTTAGACTCCACGTTTCTTACCGTACGTTATGATTGGAAGAATGCGTTGTTTAAACATACCTTTTAGGTGTTGGAATATTTAGATTTCAGCACATATTTTAGTTTGCCAAATACACCCCAACTCAATCTTGTTACAAGAATATGAATACAAAATTTGGTTTTTATTCGTACGATACAAATGTCGGGAAAATTCCTTGGCTAGGGATAAAAACGACGACAAATAACAGATGTGAAAATGAAACATGAACTCTACGAAAACCTCAGATAGCTAAGGCGTGTGCATCATTAAGTTGAATAATATTGTATGAACAACTTGGGAGAGTGACAAATACTGTCCATGTTATTCCATGCACGTAATTGCAAAACACCCTCTCTTAATCTAACGGTTACAAATGATAGCCGAGGCACGTAAAAATTTCCAGCGCTTCCCTATGTTAAATGTCGTGTAAATATTCAAGAAACTTTGCTTAACGCATTGGAATTTGGCTGTTTTTCTTTTAAATGATGAAAAAGAAAAATCTTTTTAATTTCAGTATTCGTAGAAGTAATGTTAGCAAACAAAGATGTATAGTAAGCTTGTTTATTAATATCAATCTATATTTGCTGTTAAGGCGTAACCCCAACGCTTGGGAATAAGGCCTTCGTAATGTTTATTTGATATGATAGAATTGAAAGCGACTTGGGTATTATTCTTACGCTATTAAGAACAATCTTTCTTCGTGCAGGATCCAGAAAGGTAATTTCGATTACGTCATATTTAAGTACCATACTATATGCTTTTATATAAAACAACCTTTAAGAACTAATGACCATTTTTTTTTTATTTTAATAGGTTCTTTCCACACATTTGATTTGTAAGAAATAGTAAATAAGCTTTTCCTCAATCTTTTACTTTATTGATTCTTTTCCGGAGTTAAAAAAATTACCATAAAGTAAACATTTTAAACCTGAAATTACAAATTCAATCTTTCCAAATATGACAATTATTATCAGCTCGTGTTTCTAATTAAAATGTTAATGTGTGCAAATTACACAATCGACGCAAGTGCGGAAAAAAGGTATTGCTTTCTCCCGCATTTGAAAGCTACGTAGATTACGTACTCTATCTTAGTTTTACAATACCGAAGGCTGTCTGCATAAATATTTATTTAAATGAATGACCTTAAGAGACTTTTAAAATATGTGGGTTAGAACTCATTCCCATACAAGGCCGTTGATCTTACAAGCCCTTGCGTTAACTGGTTTATCACTTATCATTATTTAAATTTGGTTGAAATCATAATAAGATTATGTGATTTTAATGAATAATTTTTATAACACATTACGAACAAATGAAAAACAGGAAGTTTTACATTACATACAACGTTTCTTGACCATTAATCTGTCTAACCCACGCTATTTTTTAATATTATTTTGGATGTAACCAACTATCATGCTTAAAAACTTGAAATCAGACCGCCCCTGCTACAAAATTTCGTCATCATAACAGGTTGACCTTTCTATTACCAGCTTTGGATCTGGACAAGTTTTAAAAGCTATGTTGGAATTACATACAAAAAGTATTCGGTGCATATTATTTCAATTGGAACATAGAACTTCACATGAGGAATAGTTGAATATTACGTTACTGATTCCTGCTATTGATAATCACCCTAAATGGAAACATGCCATTTTTTCTGCATCCGCTGGTATAGTTGATCATTTATAACAAGTAAATTATTTAATTAGCAATAGATACTGAAATTAACTATGTGTTGTTATATCCGCTTGCGACAACAGCTGTGCGTTGACGCAGTAGCGTAGCGGTGAAACCCTTGCTTTGTTATGGTTAAGTATAGGATTTGCATTCTTCACGTTTTGTTTTAATGTGTCTAAATTATCCTTTAATACACCAGTATAATAAAAATTAGATTTCTATTTTATATATTTTAGTCGTTTTTCTACATACTATACATAACTATAATTTGTAACAAATTGCTAAAAATTAATTGGAGAATAACTTTCCAGTTGATGCAACGGTAAACGCTTAATTGAATGTATACTGAACATATTATCCCACTACAGAATACCAAAAGTGTGAACTAAAAAATAAAAATAAATAGATAAAAAATAAACGTTCAATGCGAATCTAATAAAAGGAACTTAAACTAGAAATATTTTCTTTTTTCCAACTTTTCGTATTTAACCTAATTAATGTCGTTTAACTGCACTTTGTTAGGAATTGCACCATATTGGCGTTATAAATAAAAATATTTTATTTTTAGTGTAATACCGACACTCTTATCCCCAGGTGAATTAAAAAAATCACAGAAACTTTAAAACATTATACGCCGAGATTATTTGAACACTAGACGTCACCTGCAAAGTAAGTATTTTAGCACTATGCTATTACAATACCGAATGGTTGTCGACAGCTTGTACATCATTGTGTTATTAATTTTAAACTACTTTGGTAATTTTTCAATTATATACATATTTCATGTATAAAGTAGTATGGAAAAATCCTATTCAATCATTTATAGTAATTGTGAGTCGCAGGGACATTATACTAAACTTTTCCGTATTACTCATGTTAAACTGCTATATTCTAGTTGAAAAACTAAGCGTAATGTTATTAAGAGTTAATATTTAATTATTTATAACTTTGTGGTAGATTTAAATGAAGTTTAAGATTAATATAATAAAACAAACGAGAAATGTCATTTCTATATTTTTCCATATCGAAGAAGAATATCCAATACTAACACACAGGAATTTTGCTAGTGGATGCTGGAAAGTTTCTTTTCGGATCCATGGGCGTTAAACTAAATCCCGTTAAAGCGAAGTTTACATTAAAATTATCTTCTGTGTCACTGCCTGCTAAAGTACTGAGGAGTTCCGTTTAATTTCCACCTTCCCTATTCTCGTTTGATGTTTCTCATGTGATATAATCGGGAACTTGGTGACATTTCATTCCAGGATCATCGTTTTATTCCACTACTTGCTTCGATAATACTATGAATTTACAACTTACTTTGCGGTTTACAAGGCTAACTTTTGTGCTTAATTTGATTACTTGTTTTATTGGAGTATATCATGAACAAGGTCAAAAATCATTCTATGAATAAATCTTCAATATCACTCAAATTACTTTCAAAAGAATACCAAAGGGATATAATTATGATTATTATAAAATATGAAAAATATGAATTATCGTTATATATTTTTTGAATGGGCTTTGTTTATTTAAGCTTATTTCTTTAACAACAAAATAAAATATATATCATCGTACAGATTAAGCTTATTCGGCTAACATAGTGCTCCTCAGATTCCTTTGAAGGTCTGTGAGCCTCTTGTAGGGGGCTCTCTCGGGTATAAATAAGCTAATACGTATATCAGCTATGCTACACGAAGAATTATATATTTTTTTAAATGGCGGTTGGGATCGGTAAAATAATCATGTGTTCGGCAGTGATTTTTATCTACTGCGACTATTACTTAAATGTCCGCTTAACAAATAAATTTTGCAGAAGTATACGGAGATTCTACCTACCTTTAATAACAGCTGGGAAGAATTATAAAGGTTTGAATGAGAGGCCGGGCAGGCGGTTGTTTCTTGGAATGTGAGGGGCAAACAAGGGGTATAGTTGGCGTAGAGCTATTTGGTCAAAAATTTTTTAACTCATTTTCAGTTGTAGTTGTATTTAGAGAATGCAAATCGATAAACAGCATCTGGCGTAAATATTTTATATACATGACTTTTAATTGATATTTAATGTATTTATCCCTAAAACTAAAACATGGCAGTAGTTGTTTTCAAATTTCTGAGCGAAACGGATCGGGGTTTAAAATGTGGAGACCCTGGAGCGATGAAGAAGTTGCCCATGAAGACGTATGGCAAGAAAGTGGTGAAGAAATAGAAGATATCCAATGTAAAAAACAATTATTCTTGGATGCTAAAGCTAAATGTTTAAAACGGCCTCAGGAAACAGAAGAGGATTGTTAAAAAGCAGCGTTTTTAACAAAAGTAAGAAGAATTGTAAACTTAGGAGTGCGCGAACGTAAAAAACGGTGTGATTATGGTATAGGTAAAATATTAGATAAGGATGACGAGGATCTAGTTCGACGAAAAATTTATGAAATGTGTAGGGAGAATACGGTGCCAACGATTAAATCGTTACGCCAAAAATTAAGCGATGACGACACCGGTTTACAATGTTCTATAAGTACATTAGAGAAATTTATTAAAAGTATAGGTTTTAAATATAAAACAATGAGCAAACGTCAAGCAATTATGAAATCGAAAAGGCTACAGGTATGAAGGCGGAAATATCTAGGGGCAATAAAAAAGTATAGAGAAAATCATAGATATACATGTTAGTTCGATGAAACATGGTATGACACTCATGATATCAATCGCAAAGGTTGGGCAGACGATCCTAATAAATGCAACATGGATGGAAGGGTGATTTTGCTACATGCCGGGCCCGACGAAGGGTGGGTGCAGTGTAGACCTTTGATATCGGCTAAAAATGTTCGCGATTCGAGTTTAGATTACCATGAGGATATGACAGCGGAACTGTTGGAGTCGTGGTTCGAAAATACTTTATTGTCGAATTTGCCCAGTCATTCTATTATACTACTAGGCAAATTAATAAACTGCTCAAATTCCAATAGTTTAAAAGACGACATAGCAAACTTTTTACGAGAGCATGATATGTTTTTTGGAGAAAGCTACACGAAGAAGGAATTGTTGCAGGAGGTTAAACCAAAAACTTTTTCCAAGCAATTTTATATAGACGATCTCGCAAGCAAATTAGGCCCTACTGTATTAGATTTACCGCCATATTATTGTGTATTCAATCCATTTGAGCTAATATGGAGCCAGCTCAAAAGACATATTCGCAAAGGAAACAAATCGTAAAATTTGGACAGTGAAGTGATACAACTTATACAACAAGAAGTGATTAATATTTCTCCGGACCTTTGGAAAAGTTGTCTGGGTCATGTAATCTTTACAGAAACTAGTTACATAAACGAGGGTACTTTTCATGAACAGGTGATAATTAATTTGGGTGGCGAGGATGATATCAAAAGCGACGGAGACTATTTTGATAAGTTAGATGAATTATGTGCAAGCCGACAATAAGCTACAAAACATTCTTTAAAAAATTATATTTGTTGAGCAGATTTAAATTATATTTTTTATACTGTGTTAACTTTTACTTTAAACAAATTACAGACTACTTTTTCAAGTAAATTTTATAAGCCGGTCCTGGTATTTTACCTACAGTACACCTTTTAAATGAGTTTTACATAGGATTACGACTTACGCTTTTAAGGCGGTTTAACCAAATAGCTCTACCCCAACTATAGCAGAGTGTTAAGAAGGGTCACCAACGGCAGTCTACAAAAGGCGGTGTTGTTGGTAGCTAGGAGTAATAACTAATTAATAGCGTTTGCGAACCTACTAACCGTTTGCGGTGCGATTATTCTATAAGCTGAAGCAAGGTGCGGATTTAGTGTTACCACTTTTGTATTTATTTATAAAGATGGGCTGCAATTGCAATATCAGCTAATATAAGCAGTGGCCTCGCTTGCGAGATTATGGTTTATATCCCATGAAGTGATATATGTGTTTACCCAAAGGGTTACGTATTGTCTACTTGTTAATGAATGTGGTTTACAAGAGCGGGGTCCTATTATTGCTGTTATACAAGATTGATGTGTTTATGTCAGTAGCTGTGGGTAATAGTAGCGTGGTTAATACAAGTAGCTATATGAGTAGATAATGTGTATGGCATTCCCCTAACAATGATTGGGGGAGGTAGTCAGCTGGCAGAGGTAGCTTCATAAAGGCGCCTGGTTTGAATTAGTATTACTATGAATCTTTAATCAATGCCAGGAGGACATCAGCTGATTTTTACGTGGGGGAAAAGTCGCTAATTATATTCTCCCCTTCGCATGTAGGACTGCGGGGGAATGTCACCCTGTGACTCCCTCTGCATAACAGAGTGTCGGCTGCTCATAGTCTAGTTGCAGAGTTTCTTTTGGAGGATTGGTGCACCAGAGGTATGCATAATTGTAGTAATTACTCATGTTTACGAATGGCTGCGGCCATAGCAGCTAGCCGGTAACAGAGCGACAGTATTCCGTTCGAATCCAAATCCAGGTGTCGGGGGCTGGAGGACCCGCCCAATATTTAATGACAAATCAGTAAGTCTATGTTTAATTATCTATTGAATGTCACCTGCCTGTCGCCGCCAGTGAGTTCTGATAGCTCCCGCTGTTTGTTTACCCAGGAATTGCATAAATAAAATGCAGAAGCGTTGCAACCGCATTTAAATTTAGAATTCAGTACTTTTTTATACCCCCCCCCCCATAAGGTCGCCCACCCTAGCAAGTGTAATAAAATGGATTCAAGACTGAGAAATACTGGCCCTAATTTCGATTATTAGCAATCCATAAAGTTCCTAATAGGCGCCCAAATACTAATTCCCTTTGAAACATTGGAAAAGTTACGAAAATTTAAATTCATTTCGAATAGCGTTGTATTTTAAATTTTAGGGCTTACAACCCCATCTACATAAAAGATTCTAATTGTTACAAATTGGCTTACAAAAATTCATATTCGTGTTCATAAATTATGCTCCTCAGTGGCTTATTTTCATTCAAAATGAACGTTTAACACGAAATATCCTAATTAGACATACACGTGCACGAGAAAAGTTACTCGTTTACTGCACTTGCATAAACTTTTCAAATTATTTTTGTCACATATCTAATTAGAGAAAGAAAGAGAGTCGTAAAAAGGCAAAAATATGAGCAAATCTTGCTAAAGGTCGTGCAAAGTTCATGGTTTTGACTAGAGAAGATGAAAATAGCCCAATAAGAGGAAAACTAGGACAGGCCGAAAATAATTTTTAAGAAAAAACGAAACAGCAAGCTCAGCTTACAAAGTCTCTGTCAACTGCAGTATGTTACAGAACTAGCTGGTTAGTCAGTTCCAGTTGTATCAAACTAGGTCAAAAACAAGGCAGTATTACGTAGAAAAGTTATTATTTTAATTTTTACTTGCGCTATTCCTATGCTTGTTTTATAACTTTCACATATTTTCACGAAACGAGAATGTTGTATTAAATATACATGCACATTCCTTCATTAATTATTAATACATAATCACGGTAATTAAAAAATACATAGTAAAAACTAATATTTTATACATTCACAGAATAATTGAAGCAGGAACAAACACCTGAAGTTTTGGAGTAAGGTTTTATTCTTTTTGACTACAATTTATCTGTTATAAATTAACAAGATACAACAATATTATAATTTTTAAGATTTGTTCGGTGTTTTGAGAAAAGTATAAATACACTAGGACTCATGTTTAAAACTGTACGTCTAATTCTGGAAGGATCACCTGAAAACCTTTCTATGTGTAAAACCTTCTGTACTACTTAAGTTGCTTATTTTTGTTTTCAGGTCAACACAAATCCTTTGGGATACTTATTATCCTAGTATTGGTTTTTATGTCTGTAAAATACTAACATAATTTTTATTTTCGAGTCGGCTCCATGTCAGATGATGATGATGATGATGATGATGATGTTTTTGACTGGCATACGATAGCAGACTAGCACCCACTTTTTTGTGTTGATTCATATTCATAATATTGGTGTTAATTTGGATATTTCGTAATTTATTTAAAATATGATTCCATCACATTCGATACAATCGTAGTCATTCCTAATAATAATATTACAATTACTTATATAAAAATTATACTTGTTTTATGTTTCAATTAGTTACTTGCTACGGAAATAAAAACATATTCATGTGCATTTTGAAAAGTGCATTGAAAAAATAATTGATTCAGTAACACACCTAGTTTACCTTTTAAATAAAAAATATACCTTCAGACTCTTTTAGTTTCCATTTTCCACATATTAGATATAAAAGCTAACGTAAAGAATGTACCCTAGTGCGGTTACAATGGAAGCAAAAAGGACAAAATGGGCGGCTAAAGCTAGTTCTATAAGTTCTATAAACAAGTTTTAGCCGACATTTAAAAATTATACCTTAATTTCGAACCACTTTTGGTTTAGGTCGATATTTCTTTATAAATTAGTGTTAAAGTTGGTGCTGCAAAAATTTTCGGTTGTTAGAATTTCATTTTTAAAGCTATGTTTTTTTAAATCTAGAATGCTTATTAACAATTGTAGTATTTTAAAAACTGTCTTTAGCGGCAGTCTGATATCACGACGCTAAATTACATTTATACAAGAAATGGGCCAATTTACTATTGTTATATTTCAATAAATGTTTTTTTTTCAAGTTTTTACCAGTTGCTTTTAATTGTTTTTGGTTTAAATGTGGCTAGTTGCTGCTACTGGATTGTAGAGATACAAAAATTGAATTCTAGACATTCAAAAATTTTGCGGTAAGTGTTTTTACAAAATTCTGTGTCGTGTCATATAGCAAAATTTTGTTCAAAACTTTGATCAAAATTCTGTAAATTCATGTTCTAAATCCTACAGAGTTTTGTTCGAAGTCGGTGTCGCATTGATGCGCAAACGAGCAATTTTTAGTGTTTATGAACTATCACAGAGGACAGAGAAGTATATATTCTGTATTGCTGTAGCTTGTTTGCTGTCGTGGGTTCATGTAAAATAAATAAATAAAAATGCTGCGAACATATGCGTCAACCTAAGATTATAACATTTTGATAGAATTCTACATTCTCGACAGTCACTTAGTTATTTGAACAGTTTTCTCACAGATGTCAACGTAATTTGCACCTATTTGCGCATGCTCACAGACAAAATTTTGTACAAAATTCTGTTCCTTGTAATAGGTGTTTTACACAATTTTGGGAATATATATTGTACAAAATTTTGCACAAAATTCTGTGCCGTTTCATACAGGCCTAACACGAATTTATGAAGAAACGATGACTTCATTTTGCACCTAGATTCACTCCTTGAAATTATGTGATCGATTTCCCTAACACCCCGTATACTATATTTGATTAGTTTTTTAATGCTTAATGCACCTTTACGTTTAACGCCATTAAGAGTAAAAGGGTATTGACGTTTCTTTTTAATTCGTAAAACGATCTCGAACAGCGATTCTTAAATAAAAAACCAAGTTAGAAGAGCTTTTATTTTATTTTTTTTATTATACATTTTTACTTGTTCAGGCATTGCATGAACGAAAGAATTTTGGCATAGAATCAACTAAATCAAAAACTGTTCATAATGGGAAAATAGATGTAATGGGAAAGCTTCATCTCGCGGGAAAGTATACAAAATTAGCAAACATTAGACACAATATGCTCGTGAAAAGTTATATGAATATACTCATAATTCCTCACAGCTGTTGTTATTGTTCCATTTCTTTACAAAAATATTTTAAAATGGGTTATCACTAAAAAGCTCCTGAAGCCTAGCTGCACACAAACCTAATGCAGAGGTAAATGCCCATGCAAAAAGTATTACAAAGCAAAATGTAGAACGAACAAATGGCCTCTTATTGTACACATATTGTTAATGCTTTTAAATCCGGAGGAAAATTTTTATTTTTCTTGGCAACTGTTACTACAACATGTACGTCGAAAGTTGTCGGTAAATTTAATTCATGGAATGACCTTTATTTTTAAAAAGTATTGGTCGAGGTTGTAAGGAATTTTATTATTTACATTTATTCTTGGCGTTTTTTTTAAAGATTATTCTATTTAGGTAATAAAATAATTAGTAGGGAAGATACTGATTTTTACCTTAGAAATAAATGTCGGGCATCCAGTATTTTTGCGCCTTTTGTGAAACGTAAATATAAAAAGAAAAAATTGTATTTTAATTAAGATCAAAGGGATAATTAGAATACGCATTACCGCCGCTCCATAAGTAAGAGGCGTCTTTATTCAAAGTTACATTTCAGCGCCTCTATAAAATAGAATTTGCTAATTCAATGTAAAGGAATTTCAAGAAAATTATTTTTATTTGTTTATTATATAAATAGTCAATATACGTATAAGTACTTAAAAAAAGAACATCCCGCAAGTATCATAAATATCACAACATAATCATAAATTGCGGACTTTCGTATGCAGCGTGAGTTTGCTAAGACGAATCAGCTTGATCTCTCGCTTATATGAAATATTGGAAAACTTTTTGGGCAGCTTGCAATAGGCAGTGCCCTCATGTATAGGTACTGTCTAAAATATTTTAAAATTTTCCTTGTCCGGGAATTGAAACGTACTTCCCACGTTACAACCTGGCCTTTAAACATATCGCTCCATTTAACCTCTTCGTTGTGCAGTGTTATTAGTACATATAATAGTGATATACAGCGAATAGGGTTCTTTAAGTATTTAAAAAATAGATTTAAAAGAAACAAATTAATGCCCTAATGACTACAAACGATAACACTTCACACAAACTAATTTGTAAATGCGAAATGCCACCTTGCAAGATATCTGGGAAGGCAGTATCGGTGCCACTCTGTTTTGCGGGTATACGAGGTCGGACAAACATGAAACGGGATTGGCACTACTGCGGACGCTATAAGAAACTGACTGTTTCCAAATCATATCCAAATTGTAGCTGGAACTTTCGTCTACACATAGCTAAAACGGCATCCTGTCAGAACTTACGTAGTAGGCTGTACATGCGAATGAACAAGTTAGTGCAGCTGTCACATGTGACACAAGTCAAACATGGAGCAGAGAGCGAACGAGAAACCCCGTAACGATCGAAAAAGTCCGACAATTTGTGGCGGCTGATCGACGACTGACACTGATAATGATGGAGCAGGAGCTGAGTATTAGCCGTGAAACCATTAGAACCATTTTGGAGAAGATTTTGAAGAAAAGGAAGGTTTGTGCCAAATTTGTCCCGCACAATTTGACCGCTGAGCAAAAAGCGCATCGAGTGGACACCTCCCGCGACTTCATGGCAACAGCCAACAGTGACCCAAATTTTCTGGATTCAATTGTTACTGGTGACGAGTCGTGGTGGTTTCAGTACGATCCAGAAAGCAAGAGACAAAGCATGGAATGGCGATCGAAGACGTCTCCCAGGGCAAAAAAATTCCGTCTCCAAAAATCGAAAGTGAAGACCATGCTGATCACTTTCTTCCACAGTCAAGGCATCACTCACAAAGAATTTGTGCCACCGGGTGTCACCGTCACTAGCCTGTACTACAAGGGTGTCATGACACGTTTACTAAAACGCATTCGACGTGTGCGACCGCATTTGGCAGCGTCCGGCAAGTGGCACCTTTCACACGACAATGCCCCTGTGCATTCTGCCTTGATTGTGAAGACGTTTTACAACCTGCACATCCGCACGGAACGGCCCTGCACAACATATGATTAAAATCTGCAATCTGCTAAGAACATAGTCAGTGCAAGTATGCGCTGCAGGAAGCAGTTGCTGCTAAATCAGCTTGACGGATAACGTAACACGCAGACAGAAGGAATATAATCTTGTTTCTCATCCCATCTACTATATTATAAATTGTCAGACTCTGACTCTGATTATTACTAAAACCTTCAACAGACTTCATGCAAATTTGACGAAAATATTGAATTTACAATTTGTTTTGAATGAAAACTAGTCTTAGAAAATAGTACCATTTTAAATAATTTCTGTTACAATATAACAACTAGAATACAAATTTCGCTTTATTTTTCTCCCGGCGTACTGCCCTCTTTTCCTAATTTTGTTTGTATTGCTTGAACATCAAACTTTATTTTCCCGTTTATACCCTCGGAAATTTATAAATCTAGTACATTTCTCGCCTTACAGATTTTCGATATTCAATAATTTCGACCTTACCGTGAATTATTTGAGATACGAATTGATGTGCAATAACAGTAATTATTTATGCTTAATAATACATATTTGTCGTAGTATGGATATACTTTACGATAAAATTCAATTCCGTCTGTAGATACGAGGAATAATTTACGATGTTTTCGAAAAATGCGCATTTCACTCCACATTTGCATTACTAATTCAGTAGAAAACCTATACCCCACTCGTAATCCATGACCTATAAAAATAGTAGATGAGCGAACTCATCGTCCCTCGAGGTCAGGCTCAGATTATGAAAGTTCTGTATCGCAGATAAAAATCCTGGAAAAGGGAGTATTAGGGAACTGTGTCATTTTTCTCAGATTATCTCATACACATTCATTTGGAGTGGATCTTAAAACTATCTATTTTCTCCGTGGTAGTAATGTATAGATAATCCGAATGTATACTCTGAAACCTTAATTCGTTGTAATATATTAAGCGTTTTTATGGGAAAACTGTAAATTATTCGCTAATTATCCTGACAGAATTTAATTTCATAGAAAATTTGTATCGGTATATTCAGCATCAAAATATGTTTTTTGGTACGTAGTTGCCTGGAACACATCAAACTATGTT
Organism: Limonius californicus; assembly: GCA_014611495.1. Taxonomy (NCBI): domain Eukaryota; kingdom Metazoa; phylum Arthropoda; class Insecta; order Coleoptera; family Elateridae; genus Limonius; species Limonius californicus. The sequence goes on along the minus strand of JABXWE010056491.1, from coordinate 10,231 downwards.
TTCTACGGTACGCCAAGAGGTAAATAGTTGTCTAGAACACATTCATTTTGTTTTTTAGAATGCTGTTAAATGATTGGCAAAAAGCGAATAGGTTCAAAAATAAATGGCGGCTGCAGCTCACAGACTGTCGATCTATTTTAACCATTCCAGTTATTTTTGGCAAAAGATATTGGTATTTGACATAGAACTACTAACCATGAATGAGTTTTTTTTTATTGTTTTGTTAAAGTAAAGTTTGAGGTTGTAGGAAAAGCCATAATAGGTAACGCAAAACAACGAGCTTTCAATTGTAATAAACTTAATTTATTTAAAGACGGGAGTTTCCCATTAAGTAATATCTTTTATGTTTCACACATGCCAAAAGATTATCTTACATATGTTACGTTTATTGCAGTCTCGAGAGGAATATACCCATTACAGTTTTTATGCAAAGTTACGACTGCAGCCATTGCTAACACATACATCAGATGCAACAGAACCTCCAATAAGATTTATTTTAATAACACCATCAGAGAACCAATCAAATTTTGCAGTAGCCGGTGGTAGCAGTATTTTCTACTAACAACGTAATTTAAATATTATTAATAATAAATAAATACATTAATATTTCAATATACTCTTCATTTAAGTTAAGGACAATGTAATTTGTGCTGCATGTGTCATGGAATACATATATTCTTGGAATGTTACATTTAAGAGAATTCTAAAACGACCTGACAATTCAAAATTACATTCATCTTTTACATTATATTCCTTTCCCAGTTTCTTCCGGAGGTTAGGGTGGTCTACCTAAACGCTGGAAAACGAACTGCAGCCAATCTATAAACCAATACGTGTAGTATACCGCTAAATAAATATGTTGCAGTCTTAGCATTGTTCTGATTTCACGAAAATTAGCTAAATCTGGACACTAGGCATTATATTCTTAAATGATGGTAGTTTATAAGAAGGTGAAAAAATGCATTGAAGTAAGACCGCATAGGTATGTATCATAAACCTAATTTGAATTTTTCGTATTTTTACACTATCTTTGGCAATTTTTATCATTGATCCTTATGATTTTTCTTATAACTTTTCACTTTACTTCAATCTTGGATATTTCGCTTACTAATTAATCATATTTTGGGTCACATTAGTACCTCCCTAAAAATGCTTCAACAAAGGCATTTATTTATAATTTATAACGTTCACAAAAACAAATGATAATAAAACATGATGTTTATAATTTTAACTACTATATTTGTTAGCTCATTAATAAATAAACTACATTTGAATATAAATTTTATTTTTCTAAACTAAGTGCTTGTCCAATAGTACTTTTAACTATTTTTGCTTATTATGAGATTTCCTGCATATATTTGTAGTTTCTTAAACTTTCGATCATTTACCTAATTAATCGAAATTAAATTATTGAACAATTCGATAATTCTGAGAAATATACCATTATTATATATTAAAAATTAAACAAGAATTTGTTAACTGGTGAGGTTGTAAATGAGCAATTACAGTGTCTTTAAAAATCCCACTTTAACTAACAAATGATTTAACCCCATAAAAAAAGGAAGAAAATCGCAGAACTGTGCTATTTGAGGTTATGTTCTGGATGTTAAGACTCGGTGTAAACACAGACTTCTCAGAATGTTTGCATATGCAGTTCGGTGATTTGCAAACATTTTTTACTCGGTGTATGTGCATCATTCTACCCACCAAGTGATACGTTTAAATAATTATTTGTGGGGTGATCTATAATTAAGTTATAACAATAAGAGTAGAATTCCGCTTCATTCGAACTATTATGCACGATGTATTAGGAACCTAAAGGATGCATCTATGTCAGTGTGTCAAATTACAGTTTTAATAGTACAAAGGTTGAATGCGCATTTCCACGTTACAAGCACTGCTCGAACGTTAAAGAGTACTAAAACCAGTTTGAAATGGTTAAGGAAAACCAGAAACGCAATTTAACTAGAAATATTTGCGTTTCGGTTAATTACTTTTACTGCTACGCAGGCAGACCAAAGTTCCTGCTAAACCTTCAGTAGATCACGATTTCGATTGTTCTTTTCGTAAGTGTGAAAGCATATTGTCTTGAGACTTTCTGGGTTTATTGTGCGTACTACTATTGTAAAAATTTTAATTACTATTGAAATAGAAAACTACCGAAAAAAATATTCGTTAAGAAACTCTAGAGGACAACGTTCTTATTCTTTAACATCACTCGTTCGTGCAATGGATGCACCTTTAAATTTGATGTATGTATTTATAAAGCAGATCGTAGAAATTATAATCATTGAAAAGCGGCATGTAGAGAAAGTTAAAGTAAAGTCGGTATCCATAGAAGGAATTAAATTTAAAACAAAACGAAAGTTATAAAACTAAAGTTTAATAAATGCATTACATATACATAACATAATAACAGACATTTCTACAACCGAAATTACAGCATACATTACATCAGTAGGTACTAGTGTATAGTGGTTATTTCATAACATTGTTGCAGTTTGTAGATAAGAAATTACAACTATCATTTATTTTAATGTTTAGTTATGTGTAACAGTAAATTATGGAAAATTTTTATAGTGCATAACCCAAAGGGATAAACAATTCAATATGCTAATTAATGACCTCGAAATCCATGGCAACCAGTTCTAATATTTTTAAACACAATTTACTGCACGATGATATCTAAGTAAACAATGAATTTTATATTAAAAATAATAAATAATGTATGAAAACCCGTTTTGCTGATGTGATGGTTAATTATTAATTTTGTTCGCAGGTATGATTAGGGTAATATAAAGGAGAAGTACTAAACATTGGTTTTTCCACTTTACAAACAGTAAACAAATACTTGACAGAAAACAGGTTTTTATCTGGCCCGATCGTAAATATTACCATTACATAAACAAGAAAATGAATTAGTTAACTTTTATCTACTTTTAATTTATTTTGTTATCTTATTGTTTGCGGTTACATTATTTGCAGAAAATATAACTCAAACTTTGAAATATAATTGATAATGCCCATACGTTTCAGGTTATGTGTCTATACTGCTGAAGAGTGGTTTATGTGATCACTAGCAAGAACAGAAAATCTGAACTGAAAATACTTAATTTTGGACCGGCAGTCACTCTTTAGTGGGTGTTTCTTGGTATTTATATACATGCATGGTATGTTAGAAGCAGACTACATGCACTTAGTAGATAATGCTCCTGTTTTATTTGTATAATACTCATGATTACCCCTTTCGTCTTACACAATGAATGATTTAAACCCATACGGTACAAAAGCATTGATTTAGTGGAAAAATCGATTTCCAGATGTTAGCGGAAATGCCCGTTTCGGACCTCTCGGGACCCAAAACTTCTGGAAATGTTAGAAAATGCCTGTCCGTTCGTATCGTCGATATCTGCGAAATGATTGGCCGATATTTTAATTAAATTTGAAATTTCGAGGTATTATAAAAATTCATCGATAGAATAAGTATTAAAAAACTAATAACGGGTTATGGTGGCACGTATACTTTTTGTATCATTTTTACGGACGAGTTAATCTGCAATTCTGAAAGCTAAATGCTTCTTCTAGTTTGAGTGCTTTTTCCATTACGAGATATAGCGATCTTCTCTCCTATGCCTGCGTGGCGCGTTTGTAAAGTACCACAGACGTAGGGGACCTAGATCTTAACGTGGGCTCCGCATCACGGGAAGTGTAAACACTTCTACTCCAAAATAGATTTACTACACCGAATACAGAATACCTCGGTTGTTTTCCATTGTATTTTGAAGGAGAACAGCTGTAAAAAACCGATGCTCCAGTACTGGGAATTGAACTTATGTAAGAACCCTTAGAATTAGAATTACATTGTAAGTAATTTTTTGAAAATAAACGTAATGTCTTTTTCTCAAAAATATGTTCGTTTGCGGCTCCCCGGTTTTGGAAGGCGATAGGGTTGTGAGGGATCTACAAAACTTTTTATTTGCGTATTAACGAAGTAACATCTTTGATGCCTCGGGAAAATTTTGAAAATTTCCAGTTTAAGTTACTTAAAAACCGTTAAGTCAATTAACATTAGCTATAAGTTTTCTAATAGCCCTTATGCATTATACAAATATGTAAAATTTTGTTTGAAAATCAAGTTATTGTGAAAATGGCATACTTCCAAAATGTTTTTTTTCCAAAAACCGCTGTGAAGGTTTTGATAAAATGTTGTTATCCCATAAAGGGTTCAAAGACCTACACAATTATTATTTATTTTTTTTGGGGAACATCTTTTCTCAAGTGAATTTTAAAATGATTTTCACATTAGAGACCGATTTTTTAGCTTGCTAATCTAATCTACGGTGAAATCATTTTCCTTAAGTCAAACCATGTAGTTCAATTTTGACGTTTTCATTTTTAGAATAACAATCGTCTTAACGTTGATATTGCAAAGTATTCTAATACTAATTAATAAGCATATACAGTATTATTAAAAATGTTTATTTGTCTGATACATATTTCAACATACTAACGCAAACTAAGTATTTTTGAAAATGAAAAGTAATAATTATGCAACATATTATGTATCTTCTCTTAAAATTTATTTTTTATCCATTTTATCTTATTTATAAACTATAAAGGCATCATAGCTTCATAAGATACTATTCATTCCACAGTGGCAATATCATCTAATTACAACACTGTACATCAAAAATTAATAAAAATATTTAATAGATTTGTATTTAAGTAAAGTTCTTCAGCAATAGGGGCATATGGATTTTGTTACTTCAATATTCGATATCATGTTTTTCCATAATGTCACCAACACCGATCTTTCGTTTCGATGTTTTACAGGAATAACAAATTTCTTATTAAAAATTTTTATGTAAAGTTGCGAACCGGTGCTATGTTGATTAGATATGTTACTTTTCATAGTTTTTATCTAATTTACCATAAAATACATCATTAAAAACTAATCTCATCCACTACTATTTGCAATTTAATTCGCAAAGAAAAACACTTTTATTTTCATTTCAATAATGGTGGAATTTCGAATCAAAAATTCGATATTAAAATTGACGTTTTAACTACTTTTTGCGCATTCCTACATGACTAACATTAGTTTACTTGCCAACTTTTTGGTTTAATAGCGAAACGATTAAAGTCCTCGTAGGCATAGCGATATAAAAAATACTTTCATCAATCAATTATAAATCGTATATGAACGTTTGTTAATTGTATCAAATATTTTAATATAATTTCGGTTGTCTGCAAATGTAATTGTAAATTCCAATTTCAAGAGTTCAAAGCTTGTAACATGTAAATTCAGAGCGAAGCTTAATAACAAGGTCGGTGTACTTATTAAAATTTTGATGGTCATTAAACAGTTAATACAATAAAACAACGGAAAATTAAAACTTCAACTTTATAGCTCAACTGCCAGTGCTCCGGATTCAGCAAATTCTTCTTATTCTCTGTTCTGCCATTAACGTTGCAGTTCAGTTATTCGATCCAATTATGGAAGATTGCGGTGCTAAAGTTACATTGTTGCTTAAACTGTAAATATTCTTATTTCTTTTTTATTGCTTTCGATTGAAACATCCTACCGAACCAGCTCTGGTAAATTACATTTACTTTAGGGTCAGCTGTGATTGCTATTCACTGAGAATTGGGTCAACTTTTTATTTCAGCTACACATCAGATTACCATATGTAATAAATTCGTTACCATATTGCAAGCTCGCTTAGTTTCTGGCCTTTTTAAGAGCTGTGCAGTTAAGTTAGACACAAATTGTAAAGGATGAACAAATACATTTTCGAAAAAGTTGGCTGTGGAATACAGAACGTGTCTATACAGTTTATATGATTTACTACAAGTATTTAATAGTTATGAAAGTACAGAAAACTCTCGATTATCCGATAATTATAGATACTGTACTTACAATTTCTGTTGACAAGAGTAAAATGCAATAGTACAGTATGTTCATTAAAAAAAAAAACTCTAGCACGCTTTGAAATTTTTATCAAGGTATGGCTTAGCCCACATGTTACAATTGACAGTCATAATGTCACTTATAAATGACAACAACAACAACAATCACATTTCGAGGTTATGTGGGATATGTGATACACTTTGACGTATACATAGGAATACATTTTAACGGTAAGCGATTCGGAATCGACCTGTTTCGGAAATGAAACGTGAAGATCTAATTATTATTTAATTATGAAGTTCAAATTGTTCCGAAAATCAACTAACATGTGTATACTAGTGTATACAGGCGGAAATTTGTTTTATTACCAATTAAATCGTGTTTTACGCACTGATTTAAAAATTTGTAAATTTCGTTATTTCGCTTCCTATAAAATGCATGCTGTAAGAAGACACCATACGTAAATTTACTATGGCCAGCTGCCCAATAAAAATACTGCAAAGCAAAAAAAGTAGGAAACGGATAATCCGCAATCAGTATTTTTTGTCTAGGATAGAACCCAAAATATTTGCTTTTGAATGCCTAACTGAATACCCACAAGGATTACGATCTTCCTATAAATGCTTTGCCACTCTTATAAGTCAGCATTTCCATTGCTTAGCAAACCTGCCAGGTTTATTTATCTTTATGTAAAATATTTTTAATTAACGTAGTTGCACAAACTGTCTTAATAAGGGTCTAGCCGTCATTATACTGGATTTTTTACTTCAAATCTAAAACAATAATACGAGGAGGATCCAAATATGACCCGGAATTTTATTCTTATAACCAAAGAAATGGTCCTAGCCGCAATGCCTTCTTAACATTCTTGCAATGGGATATCTAGAAGGCGTACATAATGTCATAGCTACTTCAATTGTTTTTTTTTAGAAATTGTCAACATGACAGAGCAGGCAGTTCATGTTTCCGTTGCGCAACGCATAATAGTTAGATTTCTTGTGAATGAGGGTGCCAAACCAAGTGATATTTTGCAAAGAATTCAAGCACAATATGGGGAATCCACCTTATCGAAAACCCAGGTGTTTCAATGGTGTAAGAGGTTTAAGAAGGGCCGTACAACGGTCGAAAATTTGCAGCACGCGAGACGTCCGAAAACTTCGACAACATAAACCAACATTGACCTGATAAACGACCTTATTCTTGCCAATAGAAGAATTTCTGTCCGTAAAATGCCACAAACATTACAAATTAGTGTTGGTAGCGTCGAGGAAATCATCCATAAACATCTGCATTACCGAAAACTTTGCGTATCAGGCGATACCAAGATGAAGGCAATGCATTTTTAAATTCCTTGCTCACCTGCAACGAAATTTGGGTTCACCATTTTACGCCAGAATCAAAAAGATCAAGTCTAGAGTGGCGCCACTCAAGCTCCCCAAAACCGAAAAAAGCGAAGGTTGTACCTTCAGCCGGTAAAGTAATGCCCACCGTCTTTTGAGATAGTGAGGGTGTTCTCTTGATCGATTTTTTGAGAGGACGACGTACCATTAATGCCCCTTATTATTCTGATTTGCTCAATCAGAAAGTTAAGCTTAATTTCGTTCAAAAAGGAGAAACCGTTCAATCAAGAATGTCATTCTCCTGCACGATAACGCCCGACCTCACACTGCCCAATTGACTACAAATGTCCTCGAAAAAATGCATTGGGAGATTCTTCCACATCCACCTTATAGTCCGGATTTATCACCATGTGATTTCCATCTCTTTGGGCCGCTGAAAGAGGTATTGGGTGGCTCAAAATTTTCAAGACGATGATGATGTTGCCGAGTTTGTGTACGAGTGGCTTCGCGCCGAACCAAAAACATTCTATAAAAGTGGCATTATGAAACTCCAACTACATGGCAAAAGTGCATAGACTTAGACTTTAGAGGGTGAATACGCGGAGAAATAGTGTGAAAATTATATACTTATTGCAGTTAAATAAAAAGTTACAGCCAAATTCCGGGTCATATTTCAACCCTCCTCGTAGTACCGGATCTAAATAAAGAAGAAACAAGTTGCAGATTTCGCTTACCATAAAATTTCACCCACAATAAACACATTTTTTTCAGACGGTAGAACATAAAGACAAGAATTACTAAGATATTGTAGACTAGTATCAATTCAAAATTTGAGTTAGAAGTTAGTTGTAATAGGTTGGTCCAACATTGTATGTGGCTTCTGCAGCACACGTCCCGTATTAGGTTTGTGTACAAACACAACGTGTTCGGTTTGCAGCACTGTTTACTCATTGTCTGGGATATATTGAACAAGTGGTACGACAGAGTAAGAAAAGCTGACGGTACTGAAAAACAAACGGATCTGCGTTTGGTGTACAGATTTGAGATATGCTATAATGTGCATCGAAACACAATTATTTATGCAGATGGAATAGTGTTTTTTTATATACGAAGCACCCAATATAGCGATGGCTAGACCCCATGAAAACAGTTTGTACACTTGCATTTATTAAAAAAGAGAATTCATTTAGGTTTGTCAAGTAATTTAAACGCCGACTTGTTCCAGCTGCAAAAGACTTCAAAAAATTTATAGTACGTATAATCGTTAATATCTGAAGATGTAAATTAAGCAATTAGATATGTTTGATAACTGAACTATACTTAGGTAACCATTAAAAAATAGTAGCAAATGTTATAAATTATATGGCTTAAGTAAATACACATATTTGACTTGTTCTTCTTAAGATGCCGTCTCCGTCCGAAGGTTCGCTACCATTATAGTTATTTGTATTTTATTTACAGCAGCTCTGAATAGTTGATTCGAGTTGCAGTTGTACCATTCTCTCAGGTTACGCAGCCAGCCTACCTACACTGCGCTTTCCTTCTATCTTCCCTTGAATAATAAGTTGGAGTAACTGATATTTCTTCCCTCTCGTAATATAGCTCAGGTATTCAAGCTTTTTCTCTTTAATAGTGTAGGTTAGCTCTAGTTGTTTTCCCATTCTTCACAGGATGCTGTCATTGGTCTCCGTATCTGTCCAAGGAACTTCTGTAGAGCCAGATTTCAAATGATTGCAGTTTTTTAGGATGTGACTTGTTGTCTGTATTAGCCTCTCTACTCCATATAAAAGGATTGTAAAAACATAGCATCTGAGCAGCGTTATCTTTAGTTGGATGCTTAGGTCTTTACTACAGAATATCTTTTTCATCCGCATAAATGCATTTCTCGCTGTTTCTATTCGGCAATCAATTTCATCCGTTGATTCATTGTTATCCTTGACCCATGTTCCAAGGTATTTATATTTATAGACCCTTTCTATTAATTTGCCCTGTATTCTCAGTTCGGCATTTATGTTTGGATTTTTTGTAATAACCATGAACTTAGTTTTCTTTAAATTCATACGTAGATCGCTCATTTCAGTTTCTCCCCGTACCCGCTCTACCATTCTCTGTAGTTCTTCTATATTTTCTGCTACCAGGACGGTGTCGTCAGCAGATCTTAAATTGTTTATAGGTTTTCCATCTACTGTAACCCCGGCCACTTCATCATGTAATGCCTCTTGTATTATTTCTTCTGATTATATATTGAATAATATGGGCGATAAAATACATATTTGACTGCCTTTATCGAAAATTGTGTTGATCGTACTGTATATAGGGACATCATAATAAAATATATATGAAATGAATTTTTAAATATTACTAATCCCAGGTAGTTGTATTTTATGTCGAGAAGCTTAACGTGATTACGATTAGATAAAATACAAGGTTTTTACGAATCCTCGTCTTATCTACAGAGTGACGATTTTAAGAAATCCACTGCGTAAATGTCGGCGCTTCTACAAAACGAAATGGGCGGAACATATAACTAGTCATAGTTCTACGTCCGAGTTAAAGGCTTTTAATAATATAGATAATTATTGGATCCTTTAATGGACCTATTTCTGATGAAACCATTAAACATATATAACTACCTACAATAATGAAATTAATGTGATTTTTATCGCATTATCCACAACTGATTTTAAAGTGTTGGTGTTATGGATTAAAAGCACAACAAGGGAAAAATAAAATACTTGTAGAATTTCGTAGTTTATAATTATAATTAAAATAGAATAATAAAATAGTAGCAGTAGCAGTACAACGTTGTTGAAAATGTGGTAGGAACAAATCTCTCTCCAATGCAATAAATTTGACAGGCTATTTATACTAATTCATCAGTGCACATTGAACAGTCTTGTGATCTATGATTGTTTATCTTCAGTTATCTTCAGTTAGTTCGGAAACTTTAGTTTCTGATAAAATGTCTAATGATTAATGT